>BHDV01032942.1:32965-92839 GCA_005406045.1 Adoxophyes honmai | reverse complement strand
ATGTCCGGCTCGGCGGACATAAGAATTTGTCAAACCAATTCTCAGTATTTGGCAACGTCCGCTGTGACGGACATAATTTTTTTTTAAAAGTAATAAGTAAATATTTTTTTCATTATTTTTTGGGTACTCTTTAAATACCCTACATTCAATATATTCAATAAAATTTTCCACTTTATAACATTCGAGTCATTGCCAAATTAAGGGTTAAAAATGTGTTAGGTGGGCTTCACATGGTGAGGGTACCTCAGATCTCTCTGCGGGCGGCATTGATAGAAGTCATAGATCTTAGGGTAGGGTCTACGAGTGAACTTTGAAATAGCGCCCGTCAGCGGTCATTCGTAGTATGGGCGGAGGGTGGCAGTGGCACGGAGTGACTCTCAGGACGGCCGTGTCGTCACAACTGACTACAGCAAAAGCGTTGCATTTGCCTCGTTTGCTCTTGCGGGATGAGCAGAGCCAGCGGTAACCGCCGGAGTAGACGACTGTGTTGATTTTGTGGAAGGTGTAGCCGTTGATCATCAGCAGCTGGCTGCCGTTTTGAAGAGTTATGAATTGACAGTCTGGAACAAAGTGGACTCATGAAGCACAGTCTTTTCATAAAGTCAGCACTCATTAGAGACGTTTTGCAAAAGATTGTACATTTGCTTTTCGTTCTCAGTTTGAGTAAAAACAAATGATAAGACAAATAAAGGAAAGGCGAGAAAGGAAATCAAGTGAAAGGGTTTTAAAACACATTTTCTGAACAGGACAGAGACACAAAATGCCTGTTTTATCCGATATAGCGACATTTCTCGTCCGGGAAGACTGGACCGGTTTAAATGAAATAAAAAAAAAAGTTTATAAATATTTAAATAGATTTAATGTGACATTTGCCAAAGTGGGAGAAAAGCGATCAGATCGAAAAACTTCATAAATGTACGAATTTTAATTGCGAGTTAGATAGATATTATAGCTGCAAAGAAAAAAACGGTAAAAAATAATTAAGACTGGAGGACGAGCTGATATAACGGCAATGTTTTTTTTATAATGTTGTTTATTTATCGCCAAAAAGGACGTTAGAGATATCCATATACGTAGAACATTAAACTTATGACTAGAAACGAATGAAATTCACGATACTGGTATACAGCTACCATAACATTAAAGAGATCATATTATATAGGATACGGAATGTCGTAGACGATATGTACTTAAATTATGACACGTATTTGGTTCTTTGTCATATATAATAGGATATAGTTAAGATATTTAAACTTACAGCTGACTGTATTTTTTTTTACTTAGAGACTCAATAGGCGGAACGACTAATATAACTACTGTTTAGTCCGTCAGTTACACTTTAAAAAAATTAAAGTTCATTTTTGCTTAGCATCCAAAAAATACATGCACGAGTATGGTAGGTACATTAATTACTCAGGAACGACATAAGAAGGCCTTAGTCCAGAAGTTTGAAGAACCTTTGTCAATTTTTAATAATTCAATAAATTCAAAAATACGTGTCCCGTATTTTTGACACAGTTAAACTGACGGCCTAAATAAAACGGTAGGTATAGTTTTAGCCCAGTCGTCATCACTATCATAATTTGAATATTTTGTATCAAAGTGATAGATAATAACCCTCCCTGTAAGCTGGAAACGCTTCAATAGCTTAGTAAACCGTACCTAAGTCTGAACCTGCAACTTTGGCCCTTCAAAAGGAACATCTAAACCAGAGATCAACACTTAGGCCTTGCTACACTGCCGTCATCACCGCATACGGCGCGCACAACCGACCAATCACCGAGTAGGAATCACCAGGCAACCAATCATCAATAACCGTGTGCGAACGCGATTGGTCGCTCTGCGCGCCGCATGCCGCAACTGCAGTGTGCTCTCATAAAACGCGCGAAATAGGATAACCGTAATCTAGACTTTAACATAAGTGCCTAGTCCAGTTTTCTTAAGCACGGGAGGGTCATGGCAGTGCTCATGCCCGCTTATCCTGAGCAGGGTTTGAGCATCGCAGGTGAGCACGACGAACGCATTGCACCTCCCCCTCTTGCTCTGTGTGGACGAGCACCTCCAACGGAAACCTCCAGAGTACATCTCTCTCGATATCTTGTGGTACAAGTATCCGTTGACCATGAGAAGCTGTTTTCCATTTATGAGGGTAACGAATTCGAAATCTGCAATGAAGTAAATTTGTTACTAATCAGATGAAAGGAAAAATCTTAATAACTATTGTGTTCTAGTACGTAGTAAATGTCAATGGCAATTAATTAATTAAAACAAAGAGACTCTTGCCGTTGCCATGAGTTAGCAGCTACTACTCGCATTTCATTTCCACATGTGACCCCTATTGGCGCTGTAAAATTCTCTTCTATAAATTCTACTAGTAGTGTTGTACCTCTGCATGAGTTATCATTAAAATCTCGTGACGTTACAGTCAATAGCGATTTAAAAAAGTTTGGAATAGTTTTAGTACTAACGTTAATTTGATTCATCGTGTAGCTAGTTGATGTGCCAATTTCACACTAAGCAAAACGGTTTAAAAGGTTTAGTTGCTAGTGTTTTTGATAAATATTATTTAGATAATGTTGTCTAAAATTCTCCATACAAATTGATGCGCGCAAAGCAAATCGCGACGCTTGTGTTACGAGTGAACTAGAAAAATGGTGAATTAGAAATACTAAAAAGATGTTTACAAAAATATTATCTTTATAACATTGATCAGATATTCATCTATACATATATAACATTCGGTGCAAAATAATAAGTCTACAAACTGTAACAAACATTCCGTGCGATAAGTCAATAAGACAGTATTCATGTTAGAGTCTGGCTAACGTGAGTCTGACCTGAGAAAACGCGGCAAATTTAAAAAATCTTTATATGGTATTACTAACTATAGTAGGAGAAAACTGTTTTGGTACTTGACAATTTTTTATAGTACTTAATTAGTTTTCAAACTAAATGATACAACTATCTATTTATACAGATGAATTTGAAGATGATTTTGATTATGACTCATGAATAAATGGCTTTATTACTTTATAAATTTGTTTTAATAAAAAATACATTAGGTGTATTAATTTATTATTGACTACTAAGTACTATAGAGCTACGGGGGTTTAGTTAATAGGTAACTTTGTAAATAAAAACTGTTCTTGAGAATATTCTGATTTATTTCGATAGTTTTCTATATACATATTGACAAATCTATTCTGTTTTTCTGAGACATCTTAATATTCTTCTTTTTAATGTATTCCAAATTTACATAATTATGTAATACCTGTTCTACATCCCTCCTCCTTACAATTGGAGGGGGTCCTACTCTACCCTATAGCCCTACCTATCGACGGGCATGAACATAACACAGCCAGCCTTTACTAGAGGCTAATCACACACAACACATCTCTATTTATAATTTATATTGTTAAATTTAAATAAAGTAAAAATTTCATTAGAGGTGGGTATGATTTTAACTATAGAAAAACCGTCGCAAAAACAATAGTTATGAATGCAATCTATTCTGAAACAATTTTCAATACAATATTATTTAAGAAAATATTAAAAAAAATGACAATGTTAAAGTTTAAAAATCCTAATCTCGACAGCTATTCAAACTTATTTCTATCAAGTTTCTTTAGCGTGGCCTCGACCTTGAACACCAATCCAGTGTTCACCAGGCTGCCCTCATGCCAGTCTCCCAGCTGCTTCGACGCTCACCATGAACTTTGACACAGGAAAATAAAATTTTGTTTATACATAATCAACATGCTAACATGCAATGAATATATACGTTTCAGATTTAAATTTCATTGTATAAATATACTAGCTGTGCGCGCGACTCCGTCCGCGTGGAATAGTGACTAATTTCCCCCGTTTTTACCACGTTTTCCCATATTTCTTCGCTCCTATTTGTCGCAGCGTGATGTTATATAGCCTAAAGCCTTCCTCGATAAATGGTCTATTCAACACAAAAACAATTTTTCAAATCGAACCAGTAGTTCCTGAGATTAGCGCGTTCAAACAAACAAACAAACAAACTCTTCAGCTTTATAATATTAGTATAGATTTTCCTTTGAATTCAAACAGTTCTTGTTCAATTGGAGGCATGAGCAACAACCATAAATGTATAAAGGTTAACATATTTATTAATGAATAAATATAAAATAAGGTTTAAATACCAATTTTGATTTCTCTTCCTCCTCTTCGGGATAATAAGCGTCTGCCTCTCATAATCACTGCCTGCATTCGCTGGAACCTCTGCTCCATAAAATCTTATCCATATCATCTTCTGCAAAACAAGGTGTAAAATGGATATAATATATATGAAGGTCCTTGACAATTTGACACATCCAAAACAGTGAACTCTTTTTTTGACCAATCACTAATATAACTAGACAAGAAATATTTTTTATCTTTGAGTACATCTTTCCGAAACTAAGCAAATAAATGATTATAACTCTAAATTGATGCAAAAACATACCCGTCGGTTAGTGAAGATATTTATTTTAAGAATTAACATAGTCTGAGTTTCTATTAAAGATTTCTTCTCCAAATTTTAAGACTTCTTCTACAGTCTTTTTAATATCGTAGAGTCCTTGAATATCTTCAAGATTTTCTATAAGCAAGAAATAGTATTATAATATAGTAAATACAACATCATTTAATAATGCATAGAGAATACATGCAAAAAAATATCAAGATTAAAGGTCATACTAACCTAAAAAATCTGAGATCGTGAGTAAACATTGTTCTTTTTCTTGGAAAACAATTTCTTTCTCCTCTTGTTTTTGTCTAAACTTACTAATCATCGTATTTCGCAATTTTCTCACGTTACCTTTCAATGTTTTACCCATAATAAAGCAATTTATTGAACTCAAATATAAATCGTAGCACAACACTGACACAACGTTTGACGTAATGAGACGTATCTTTGGCAGATTAATAATGTTGGCATATAAAACTTTTTAGAAAAATCCCAAGTCGCACTCTCGTTAGTTCTACTCTAGTGACGTTAGTGTTTCTTAAATAGGTACCAAAATATAGCAACACCAAAATTGCTTAAGATTATTTGTTCCCCGAGTGTCCTGCATTCTTAGAATAAAAAAAGCGTCACATTTTAAGATGAAAAAATTAATAAAAAAGGCTTTTTATGTATTTTAGAGCTACTTACATATGTATACCCCTTTTGATTTATCACACGAGAGTCTGATACACCTACATAGTATAGTAAAAAGGTACACAAGTAAAGATCACAATGACGCTTCTCTGGAATCTTTTTAAAGTTAGACTTTCCTCGACATTATCAATCATATTTTGGACTTCATACTTTGAAGTAGTATTCTCCCATCTTCATATACTCCGGTCGAATGTGGTTGTGGTCTCCGAAGAACTTGACTAAGGATGACGTTTCTTCGTTCAGGATGATGTAGACTGGGCATCCTTTGGTTCTATGGGAGCAAAACCATCTCACGCCACCGATCCTTTTGGCTCCATTTCTATGGAACGTGTATCCATCTACCGTGGTCAGTTGCTTGCCGGACGGCAGTAGAATGGTACCGACTAGAATATAAAGATAATGTAGAAGTTTAATTTGGTAAGGAGATAATTGAAAATAATTCGACGTATGGATACCAAACCTGACCAACGAGTGACTTGAACTGATACTGGGGCCATTTCATACGAAGTTTTTTATTTATTTGGAAAAATATGGTTTTTCATTTCCAGAATCGGTGACGATCCCGATTCAAACTGAGATAATAAATTTATTCCCAATTTTCCATTATTTTTTTTGGAGATATTTTTGAACTATTTTATGCTTCGTAGTCACTTTTAGCATAACTTTAGGTTTAAAAAAAGAGATGGAAGAGGTATAAAAGTGCCAGGTTGCTAGCATGTCGTCTAAAGCATATCTAAACCTATTAATAAATATCAATATTCAATATCAGTATTAATTTGCTTTATAATTCTAGACTTTCGTAACCGCTCTCGTAAATACAAACACGAGAAAGTGTAAAAAAAAAAGTTTATTGAATGTTTCAATGCCGAAATTCAATAACAAAAAAAGTAAAACATACCGATAAAACTACCGTGAGACTCACTCATAGTGAAAATTAACGGATTACTCACGTTGTATATACCGAGATTAGCTCGACATGTTTCGGATCAATCCGTGATCCATCATCTGGAGCTACGCCTAAAACATACCGAGATAAAAATTGACGATTTTGTTCAGTTTGTTGTAAACAATGGGAAAAAAATATAACAAAATGTTGATCTAAACACTATTTACATTTCACTAGTGACCAGAGAAGGAGATTCCGGAGAGTCAAACAATTCCACATTTGAGTTGAACATCACAACGCGAAAGTTAACAATCTTGTCATACACCTCGCTTCAGACTCGAAAACTCCTGCCAAAACTGTCAATCACTGCTTTAATTTCAGTCATATCTACATCCTCAAAAGTCTTATGATACGGCAGAAAACACTTCGCAGCACAGAGCGCTTCACAACACAGTGCACAGTAAGTCGTGCACCGCTTACCACAGTGTACGCATTTGCGTCGAATTCGTTTGTGTTCTTTCGTGTTTGTGCTAAATGGAAAACAAGCTGGTACGTGTCTAGTTTCTTGGCGCAGTGGTAAGGGGATGACCGCTCGTTTCATAATGATGCCCTTCGCTTGATCAAGGTAACACGACAATTTTCTTTTCAATTGTTGGCTGGAGTAGTGTAGATTATCTGGAAGTAATAGAAATTGTTATTATTGCAAAAAAGGAACACAAACTGGACGTTAAGGGGCTCACTGCAGATAACTTCTTTACGTACTGATGAATACAAAATAACAAATGACGCGAACAACACTTAACATAAAAGTCCAAGTGTGACAGAGATGGCCGATGCTGGGAATACATTCAAGCGCATTCGTGAATAAATGGGCGTCAATTTCATAGGACCTAATAGATGAATATAGAAATAATCTAGATTTCGAATTACTTACTTAAATTAATTTATTTTGTACCATACTAAAATGCTGGTATGAAGCCTACATATTTAAAAATCAGCCTGTATTTCTGTACCATGTATAGAGTTGAAAAATTATTTTAGAGTTACCGTTGCATTTTTATTTTTCTATCAAGACAAATTTATTCTTATGTTTTGGAAACAGCAGTGCTCATGTGTATCCTGGAAGAATATTGTATAGAGAAATAATTTGATTTGACAACACAGCGACGTCACTTCTATACGATATGTTCAAAATTTCACACCTATATTTGTAGCCATAGCCAGCTATTACATGATTATTGTGCCGAAAAAAGTGCGGCCTAGAGACATAATTGTAAAAGATGCAGGAGGACTAGATATAAAAATACGACAAAATTAGGCGAACCTTTATTCTTCGTGACACTGAGAACATGTATTTCAGATAAGTTTATACTTAGAAATGTCATTAAATACATAAAAACCATATTGGTTGAAGTACCGTCTTTATAATACTGATATTTTAACATACATTAAAACTATTAAAAGTGAAACAGTAAATAAACATCCATGAAGATATTATTATATGTATCGGGAGAGTTAAGCAGGGTGTCCACTTTCCCTAGCTACATTCAATTTCCTTGATCAATCATGTACATATATAAAAACACCCTAGATACAAATAATGAAATTCACTGCACACTGAATCACTCACTTTTTCGTTGAATGTTTTCATAGAGCCGTTTAAGACTAGAGACTGAAACATTTCCTTTATTGTAAACCGGCTCTACATTCGCGTGAAAACGGTTTATTCGAGGCTTAAGCCATTATTGTTCCTTTCTATTCGCGTTTCTGTACAATGTTTAACCTGTCGTCTGTGTTTAATAAGGATCCTAACTCGCAAAAATTCGAAAACGTCGTATAATACTGATCCTTATCATACACATAAGACGGGGTAATTTTGGGATCCTTATCAAACACAGATGACAGGTTAAAGACAGCTGTAAATAATATAGTGCAGAATAGCGATTATGAAGAATTAGTAGGTAAGGAAAAAAAGTGTAGTCCTACCGTTAATCCACGCCATGCATAAACAATTAAACACCCTAATACGAAACGTAATGGTAACGATGCGAAGCGCGAACGAGAAGGCGTGAACCAAATCTAAGTACACTCGTGATTTGCAGTTGTCGCAACTCGCAGCTGAGTGTAGAGCCGGCATTACAAATTTCTATCAAATTTCCCTTATTCTTCCACTTTCCAGAAAGTGGACACCCTGGTTAATAAACTGCAAGCCCACAATATACCTTAACCTATTTAATTAATGACGGATTCTTAAAACATCTATGGGAGTAATGGGGATTGGGGAGATGTAATTCTAAACCATACAATACACTGATGAATGTTAACTATTTATGTTATCCTGTAAGAATGAACATTAAACTACCGTGAGACTCACTCATGTTGAAAATTTACGAATAACTCACGTTTTAAAACGAGTTTGGCTCGACATGTTTCGGGCTAATTCGTAGCCCTTCATCTAGGAGCCGCGGCGGCTGATGCTGTCAAACGCGCACTGCGCGCCACCGCTAATTTCGCGCGACTGCTAGTGCTCGACGAAACTGATACCGGCTCATAACTATCTTCATTATTATCGTCATTTATATTATTGTCTAATATAGGGTAGCACACAACATTAACAACATCACTTTGTAAAGGCACTCGCTGTTGAAACATGTCGAGCTAAACTCGATTTAAAACGTGAGTTATCCGTAAATTTTCAACAACCTGTAAGATATTTTACTGTAGAGATGGGAATAAATAAGTAGCCTTGTTTAACCTTTTCAACGCCACAGATGCTGCTTCGCGTGCGTTCAAAAAATGTAACAAACACGTGCAATGGACATAAGGCGCCCAACCTTCGCAGTAGTTCGACATGGCATTGAAAAGGGTAATTGATGATACGACATTTTTAACCTTTTTTCCGCTGCAATCTTAAACATAATATGGCCTACGCTAGCTGACGCAAACGCCCGTCACGTGCGCACGCTCGGTCCCGCTCCGGACACCCGCCGCGGGCCAGCGAGTCCGCGACGGGAGAACGCCAAACCACGCCTAATATAAAGGCGGAATCCCACCGCGGCGCACGTTACACACATTTCATACTAATCCACCCACGTCAGCTACGTTTTTCTATGGAGCGTGCGTAGCGTGCGCAGCCGTGGTTCCGCGCCTTAACTTAGCGCTACTAGTGTAATGGATAGTCCGTGAGCGCGTGCACGCCGCGTGCGTACGGAGCGGACGCCGCCGCCCACCGCGCGGATTAAAGTCCGACACACGCGCCCGCGCCAGTTAGCGGTGTTCATACAATTTCTTATTAGACGGGCGTCCGTTACGGGCAATCCGCGTCAGCTAGCGTAGACCCATAGAATACCCAACACATTCCGCGGCAATCTTACAAATAAGAAAGACATTTGTGACTTGTGACCAAATAGGCGTAAATATTCTCTGCGGGTAAAAGGTTAATACCCAGTCCGAAGGTATACGCCAGAAGGTGTTTTCAAGTACTTTATAGGCGAATGATTGTGTTCGTTCAGACATTCGACAACGACGCCGTTACAGACGTAGGCGTACGCTCTGCACTGCTTGGTCTTGGTGCTCGAGCATTTGTATCTGGCTTTGCCGTCGCTCAGAGTGACTTTGCGGGAGAACGTGTAACCGGAGATGCACAAGAGTTTGACGCCGCGGGCTAGAGTTATATAAGAGGCTGAAAGTAAAAGGGCCCATAAGTCGTGTTTATACGAAATTAATGATACAGACAAATTAATTACGTGCGGCTCTTGTGTATCCAAATAGTGTAGGCAGAGCATATGAAACGTTGCTTAGATAAAATTGTGGTTAACACACGGTTTTTACCCACGTTTAGTTTATTTTGTTAGGAAGTTATATATAAGAGGTATTAGTGACAGATTGCTTTCCTGTTGCTTGAAATATAACGTAACCTATTTTAACCACGTAAGAAATGTAGAGTTAATGGTTTGCTCTGTAGCTGTGAAAGCATATTTTTTCTCATTATATTTCGCTTAGGTACCAGCGACCCGTTCTTTAGAAACTGTTTTTTTTTGGGTGAAAAAAAAGCAATAAAATACGACAACTTTTTTTATTGAACACATTAACAACGATATAAATGTACTTTTTGATGCTTCTTCTTTATTATCTATTGATTTTTCTTCATCTAAGTTAAACAGACATTGTATACAACAGAAAACTTGTCACAAATTTTGTCGATAAGGTAGAAAAGAGTCCCTGCGACAAAGTTAAGCGAGACACAACACCAAACATTTCAGATTTTCTAGATAGACAGTGATAGATACATAGTCTCATATTCAATTTGGCGCGGGACTTAATCACGCATGATTTTAATTACCTCGACCTTTCAGCCACCGTGGTCACGACCACTATCATCATGGCTCGTAATCGTGGTCATCGGTCGCTGTAACGCGGCCGAAACGTCAAGGTAATTTAAATCATATGCGATTAAGCCCCGCGCTTAATAAATATGAATGAGAAACACGAAAGTTTAAAACATTATAGATACAGTCTATCTCGCACACGATTCGAATAACGCTGTGCAAGAAAAAAAACGATAGGTAACGATTACTTTTGTAATTCTCTTTTGAATTATTCTTTCCAACCGAGCTACTCTTAAGAGGAAATATGCCGGTCGAAGGAATTGAAAAATAGGTATTTGCTAAATCTATTGCTGTCGCGGCGTGACCTGCCCAGACGACGTCGAGTGCGATAAGAACAACTACAGCTCGGACCGAAAATACCTATGAAAATTATCCAAAAACAACGTTTCGTAGTCCCTTGATTTCTTCTCCAAAACTTAACCGATTAAATATGTTTTTTCATTAAATGTTTAAAAAATGTCATAACTGTGTTTCCATGTTCTTATATTTTGATATAATTGTGTTAAAATTGGTTTCTAGAGGTTTGAACACAAGGGAAAAAACTTGCCAATTTTTCATGTTTTTGAAGGTTAATATCTCTTTTAATCTTACTAATATTATAAGTCAGAAAGTGAGTTTGTTTGTTTGTTTGTTTGTTTGTTTGTTTGTTTGTTTGTTTGTTTGTTCCCCTTTCACGCCGTAACAACTGAACCGATTGTTTTGAAATTTTGCAGACATAAAGATAGAAGTCCGGATTAAATAATAGGCTACTTTTTATCCCGGAAAAAATTGATGTTCCCGAGGGAAAACAAAAATATAGTTTGCTTGATAGATCGATATCAATCGATGATAGATCGATATTGATCGATGATCGATCGATAGATGATAGATCGATGGCGCTGTGTGTCGTTTGAAACGAGAAGTTTTTTATAGTTGTGGTTTATACTGCTTTATAACCGAGTTCCACGCGGGCGAAGCCGCGGGCGGAAAGCTAGTAATTCAATAAAGCAAAAAAGGAAAACATAGGAACATGCTAATATATCATTAGATTGTTGATTTAAAAAATCATTGTTCTACGAGTAATATCCAGGGAGGAATCAGGGGACTACGTTTCCATACAAAATATGACCGCTCCATTTCCTCTTAAGCCTCTGTCACACAGGCACGTGGCGTGATTTTAGTGGGCCCATGGCGCGAGATCATAGCGCCGCGCGCGCTTTACTCCTGTCAAGCTACGGACGGGTCCGTCGCGAGCCGTTGGCGCTAGCATCGAGTGCGCATCGCGCGCGTTCCAGTGATCTCAGCGTCTAGTGTAAACTGAGACAGCGCCTCCAAGCGGAACATTGGCACAACTGCCGCGGTCGACACTTCTCCATACAAGTGTTGATTCGCAATCGGAATCGTTGTCGAATTCATGACCGTTATTACACTAGACGCTCAGTACGTCTAGTATGTTCATTTCGATGGTGCAGTGCATGATGTGCGAGTTGTCGCGGAATGTATGGAGACTTGTCGACCGTGGCAGTTGTGCAAACGTTCCGCTGGCGGCGCTGCCTCGCTTTCCATACAATTTTGCGATAACTCGCAAACGAATTCGTTTACGACTGCACCATCGAAATGAACATACTAGACGTACAGCGGTGTAAGCGGATCGTTGGCGTGGCGTGCGCGGTATTCGCCATAATCGTGTGAAGGATGCTTTAACCCCTTTGGGTAAGGGTAGCTCACTTAAAAATACCTTGGCACGGATTCTCAAGACCGTGGGTACAAATCCCATCTCTTTACCTCCTTTATGCGTTGTCATTGTAAGCCGTACTGGTGAAGGTATATCCAACCGTTACCAGTTTGCTCAAAGCCAGTTATGCTATTTTGAAATACTTGCCGTTGGAAAGCCGTTTAAAAATAGGGGGGTCGTGGTTGTGTTCCTGAGACACCTTCAAAATGAACTCGTTGTGAGACACGTGGGCGTAGGCAGAGCAGTTTTTGCTGTAATTGCTTGAGCAGGTGTACCTCATACCACGGTCGCGTATCGGACCGCTCCGAAAGAAGGTGTAATTGTCAAAGAAAAGGAGCCTCTTCCCCCGCGTAGTAACGATGAACTTCGCTGAGAACAAAAGGTAGATATCAAAACATAATGTTTGTATACTTGGTAATGAACGTAAAAAATAAGTTTTTCAGTAAGTGAAACGAGTATACGACTTACACATACATTTATTTGTAGAAAAAATATATTCACTTAATACATGGTGAAACAAATGTACAGTGAAAAATATTCGTTACAGTAATTAGACTAACGTCCTCTGTACTATTTACATTTGTCATCGCGATATTAATCTTTAAACATAAGTTCAACAGTAACATACAGACATCCTAGTACAGCTAGACGCAAGTTGAATCGCGCGTGAATTAGACTATACCTACCTGTCTAACTAGAGACATCAGAAAATGACAGGCAGCCTATGTTGCCAATTACATTGACCCCAATAATTTGCCTATTTGCTCTACCTATCATTGAAGAAATTTAGGTTATATTAAATGATACCTGGCCGAGATTACAACCTGTTGAGCGATCTACGTTCTATTTCTTCACAATTCACAATGACAAATATTCAGTTAGCGGCGAGAATGACTAGATATCTAGAAAAATATGTTCACTAAAATGTTGATGCAAATGCCAGATGAGCACCTTATACGCCGGAAGACTGCTGTTGATTTAAGCTAAGCGTCCACTTGTCGGTATCGTACGCATCGGACGTATCGCACGCAACGGATTGTAGTATTCTTTGTATAGAAAGTCATACAAGTGCGTCCACCTATCCGCATCGTACGTATCGCATTTCGCCATACATCTGATTGAATCCGATGCGTCCGATGAGTGCGATGCGGACCTGTGGACGCTTAGCTTTATCCTCCCTTTTATAATGACGCCACTTCTAATATCTTTGCTCATGTTGCTTTAGCATTAATACTAGCACCGCCGTTTACTTTTGGACAAGAAACAGCCGCGATGCTCACGTATTTATAATTTTCTGTTCTATTTCTTCCTTCGGTCTTAGCTCTTTAGGCTTATGATCTACAAGTTATTTTCCAATTTTGATGTACACTCCCGGAGAAACCATTTTGTAATCGGGCGGAACGTGATTGTGCTCATAACTGCCCTTCAAAATGACGCCATCTTTGCTCACGTGAGCGTAGGCGTTGCAGCGCTTGCTTATGTAACTTGAGCAGGAGTATCGGGACCCACCGTTTCTTATAGGGCTACTACTGGAGAAAGTGTAGTTGTTGAGGAAGAGAAGCTTCTTTCCCCGAGTCGTCGTTATAAATGTGGCTGAAAAAAAAAGTTTTTATTTTATTTTATAAAAAACTGTGGAACCGTCTCCACGAGCAATATTGGAGCTAGGTGAGTGTCGCATAGCTAGAAGACAAGTTGATAAGAAAGAGTATGCTCTCTTGGACTCCAAAAAACAGCAGAAAATGAACAAAGAACATAAAAGACGCAACGGGGTTGATCTTCGGGTTTTATATGCGTAATGACAGAATAAAGGGGACATCAAAGTCCAGATAGCGCTAGGTGAAAATATGTACAAAAGAAATTGAAATAAAAATATAGAAAAACATTAATAATGTTTATTAAAGTACAACATAATACAAAGAGCTCAATAAAAGACGCTTTAGTTTTTGTTTGTTTCATGTTTACTAGATATACGTGATTTTTCTCAGGTTTCTACACATGTACTAGTTTGGTCAGTCCTGGTCCTGTTGTCTTAAATTTCTTTTCCTGGTTTTCCAAATCTTCTTGGTAATATAGTGTTCTATTGGCGTCAAGTCTTTGACTAACTTTTTCGTTGCGTGATAGATTTCTCTTTTCTTCTTCTTATATTCTTCATATTTCTCCAGATCTTTTCTTAATTTGTTTCTGTAACGTCTTTGTCTTTCTGCTGCCGTAAAGGGTCTTCTTCCTATAGCAAAATATCATTGGATTGTTTAAATCAAGCTAGCATAAGGAAAAACGAATACATAGCCTGATTGCTCATCCATCGAACATGCTATGCACCGTTCGTAGGGAGGCATTCTACATATGTGGGATACCTGTTTGATTTAATATTAAGAAATAAATAAAAATCATTTATTTAATAAGAAAGTAACAATTTAATAGATACTAAAGGGTATAGGCAGGTAAACAATTAGTAATACAGATACTGAAACGGTTAAAGTGCCAATAATATGTACGCTCTTTTATTATCGCAACATTTTGATGGTCGTTTAGAACTTACTCCGCCTGTATTTGTTGCTAACTGTATAATACATGAACCTTATAATTAAGGTCACCCTAGGAAAAGCTACTATTTTTACGAGTGTACTTTGTTAAAACAATCTAGACAAAGCCACGGTTTGTTAGGGCAAGTTGAGCAGTAAGTTGTCACTTTTTTTGACCTATTTTTGGCCAGTCTACCACCCATCATTTTTGTATTGTCCTTATAACATTGAATGCAGGTACGTCTAACGACTCTAACTGCGCCTTCTTGTTTGGCTAAAACGTGCTTCAATCGTCTTGGTCGTGGTATGAGTACGTCTCCGTTTCTATTACACAAATGTAACAAAATTTGTTTACGGAAGTCGACAATCGGAATGCTTTTGTTCGTTGTAGTCTCAAACAAAGTCATAGCGTTGCCTATGGCAATGTTTAGGATTAAATCGATTGAAAGTCTTTTATACCATTGCACAGATTTACGCAAAGGGCTGGAATCGGAAGTCATCTGGTTCGATAGATCGGCTGCGCTCTTACCCTTATTGTAATCGACAACGATTTGCGGTTGCGATACTACTTTACCACGCTTTACAGCATGATGAAAACTGTCAGAGTGCTTCGTTGATAGAACGAGGATGTCCTTCCACTTCATTACGGTGATGCCATCTGGACTCTCCTTAGCAATGTAATCGCCTTTCTTGAGGTCTTTTGAAACTATGCATTTCGGGATGTTCTTTCGGCTTTTTCTCAAAGCGCCGACTAAATGTGTTTCTTTGTCTAATAGTTTCCTTGCCAGACTAATAGTTGTGTATCGGCTATCGGTATATAACGTATGACCTTTATTTAGAAGGTCACCACACAAATCCATAACATAGTTGGTGGGAGTAGCATTTGTAGAATCGTGCTTTCCAGCATACACATTTACTTTGTAAGTGTATCCTGGTAACGTGCACAGTTTAAATACTTTTACACCGCATTTGTACTGTTTTGGGTTATCGCATTGTTTGATAATCGTCCCACCGCGGTATGGCATAACACTTTCATCAATACACAAATGTTCATCTGGTACGTAGTGTTCCTGGAAGTTCTCGTTCAGCATTTCTAAAAGGTGACGAACCAGGTGCAGCCGGTCAGGTTCGTTAGAATTGTCAGTAGAGAAATGCAGCATTTGTAGCAATAGCTCGAAACGATTTCTAGACATTGTAGTCCGTGGATACGGATGACTGATTACCTCGTCTGTTGCCCAATAGTCCGCGATTTTCGGTAGTTTAACTATGCCCATCAAAAGGATAAGGCCGAAAAACTTTTTGATTTCAGTGAGGTCAGTTGGAACCCATTTCGTTAGCCTCGAAAATTTGGAAGCTTCATTTGACGCAGCAATTTCGTTAGCAGCAAATTGGTTAGTGCAGTTAACGATGTCCTGGAATATTTCGTCAGGAACCATAAGTTCAAAGAAATCAGCGGGAGATTTATTACACATTCTGTCACGGTATTCTTGCGGAATACCGGCAATTTCAGTATAAGAGACAACAGTTCTTTGGTTACCCATGGGTGCTGTCCATTCACTCGAAGATGACGAGTTACCTGTAAATAATATAAACTGCTTGTCAGCGGAGTAAGACTTCATTAAATGTTATTAAATAATTTATTATCCGTTATTTTATTTTCGTTACATGCATATTATTAACTATCTATTTAATGCTTATATATTTTTAGAAAAGTTCAATTAAAATGTTTTTTCTGTGTCAAATTTATGTTGATAAATGTCTTTCTTTCTTTCATTAAAACTTAGAGCAACACCTTTTTACTTACTGCGCTTTGTTAGTAAGCCTATTAATTTTACATCTAACACAATCATGACAAATTCATTTGAGTAAATATAATTCAATTTACCGTTTGCTATCATCAAAACGTTTGTCTATCTATTGTTTTTATGAATAGATTGCATTGAACACGAAAAATATAAGGTTAAAACGTACAACAATATTTCTAGGAAAAAGGCGGGTAGATAGGAAATTGATAAAAAAAAGATTTTTATTATATACAACTTTATTACAAATACTGCATCTACCTGTCGTACAAGAACTGACGGAAAGATACACACACACACACACACACACACACACACACACACACATTACACCTGTAATCCCAAATGAGGTAGGCCGAGAATACGAAACACCACACAAACATAACCATGACTATTTCACGTCTCGTAGCCACTTTTAGAATAATTTTAAGGTTTTAAATTGATAGGTACCTACTATAGAGGCAGGTTACTAACCTATATATACTATGAATATAACTTATATTATATATTTCATTAGTCGCATTGAAAAATATTGTAAACCTTAGTAAGTTGTCACTTAATACAACTGAAGTTATCATAGACTTTTTGACAGAGTGTATTCTTTGACTGATTCCCAGTTTTTATTAAGGCTTTTATTTTTCCTTTTTTTTTCAAACATTGGAAATTGATTCCTTGTTATGGGCCATTTAATCACCTTTCTTCTTTACTTGTATTTTTGTGACACGTAGTAGAGTTGCTTAGATCAGTGGTTGCCAACTTTTATGTAGAATCCCGACTGCGTTTTCATGTATTTTGTAGGCGGGTGAGTGTGGTCGGCGTTGATCTTCAAAATCATGTCGTCTTTGCTCACGTGCGCAAACGATTTGCACTTTTTGCTAATCTTGCTGGAGCAGGCATAACGCGAACCGCCATTACGAAGCGAACAGCTAAAGAAGTAGGTGTATTCGTCGACGTAAAGAAGCTTAGTACCCTTCGTCAGAGTTATATAAGTCGCTGAAAAAAACAAGTATAATGAATCATCACCATCAATTAAGATCTTGTCGATGGAGTATCCTTACAAACTTTTTACGAACTAGTTTCTTGACTCCCTATTTAGTTGGTACAAAAGATACTAAAAATACAACACAGTATTTTAATTGTCTTACTATCTTGGTTTGTGACTTACAGCCTGATGTCTGGCATTCCTATTTTACTCTTTGGAAGAATCCTGAAAAGGTAGTTAACTTTTTGAACAAATAATATGAATGAGATTTTCAGTCAGTTTTTATTCAAGAAATGCATAGAATTGCCCTAAAATTAATCACATTCTTATTGCATGCCCCATACCCGTACATTAAAAATATTCTACCGGTATATGTAAAAAGTTCGATCATATAAAGATCAAAGAATTTAGCTTCTATCGAAAATAACTCTTTTTAAGCGTACGGAAAATAATGTCCATCAGTCAAAGTATGGGCGGTCAAAGCAGTGACGTAACCCATGGTTAAAAAATATTGTACTCAACAGTTTCTATCGAAACTCTCAGGCGAGTTTGTATTTTTAGACTAAGCACTAAGCGCGCACCACAATTTTTGTGCAATAATTTGGTCGCGGAATTGTATCGTAAGAGTTTATACTTCAATGCACGTCTATACGATGAAACAATAATCAGTAGCGCTATTATAAAACCGTATCGCCAAAATGTAATTGTGGTGCGCGCTAAGCCTTAGCGGGGCGCTACTGCGTCACGCGAACATCGCGATTGTGTGTATGTATGTATGTAACTCTTTATTGTACAAAATAAACATGACAAAAATAACAAACAAATCAAGACACAAGTACAAAGGCGAACATATCCCTTAAGGGATCTCTTCCTCCTAAACTTCAAGCGATTGACAAAAAATGTGAAAATAGAGTAGACACACAAAGAAAGTTAAGAAAAAAATAATAATACCATTAACCTAAAATAACAAATTTATTATAGTATACATCCCCCGGTGTATTGCCCCGCCTTCAGCGCGCGATCACAAAGCGCGCGCTAATTACGTGTACGACTCGCCAACACCGTGACTGCGGCTGCGCGCCGAGCGTGACACATACGCGACTAGCGCCAACGGTCCGCGATGGATCCACGCGTAGTTAGCGTGGCGGGGCGGCGCGCACGCAGCAATGTGATACAGTATATTCATTGTACGTGCCTCAGTTGCTAGTTTTGACGTACAAGCCCGAAGACAGCTTCTTATACTCTGAATGCGGATGATTGTGCTCATGCTTCACTTTCAAAATGAAGTTGTCTTTGCTCACATGAGCAAAAGCTTTGCAGCCCTTTCGGTAAGCACCCGAGCACGCATATCGCACAACACCGTTGCGCAATTTTGCGTTGCAAGAGTATGTATAGTTGTTGATGTATAAAAGTCTAGCTCCTCCAGTTAGAGTTATGAAGGTTGCTGAAAACATAACCACAATGTTCGTATATAACCGTCATCTTTGTCCTTACATTAGTATTTTAATTAAATACACATTTCCAAGTACATTAAAAGTACTCGAAACCGTCGAACCTGTATGATGAGAGGGATGAATGTGAGTGAAGTGAAAGAAGTATGCCAAAATAAAAGCGACTGGCGCTCTCTTGTCTCAGCCCACGCAGCAGTGAAATAGGGCGTGATGTTTTTATGTACATGTGTCCGTTTTGCTAATCATAAAAATAAATGTCAAAACGAAGAGTTGAATAAAAATGTATTCATATAATAAACTTAAAGGATAACAATGTAAAATTAACCTACCTACAATAAATAAGTACATAATCTTTAAATTATAGTTATGTAAATTGGTGTCAATAATTGCAATCATTATTAAAAATAAATACAAAATAAATCTTTGCATAATACGTTAAGGAATTACGAAACTTATAATTATTTAGCTTTTCAATTACTTTAATTGAGAAGGAACTTATTGATATCCTGGAAGTAGTTCTACTTCTAAATTAAAACGGTAGCATTCAATCAAAGAAGAATAATTTTTTCACTCACTCGATTTTAATTACTCTTTATTTGGTTTTTTTTCTAAGAATAACTAAATGATACTATCCTTTGGTTGAATCGAACCTGAGATTGACTTTCCATGATATTTTCCATCGAGATTTCGCTCTGTATTATTAAAAGTAACAACGATACGTTTTTAAGCTGTCAGCATCAGCATAGAAGTGTGAAAATTATGAATATTATGCGATAGCAATCTTGAGATTTCGTCACAGAAATGGGGAAAATAAGCATGAAAAACAGGTGAGGTGATTTTTATAGGCTACTATTATAATATATTCTTATTGCAAAAGGAGCTATAGTCGATCCTATTTACCCAACCAACCTTAGTATGAAATCCCATCTCACCTCAACTGGTGAGGTGGGATGTCTTACTATACTGGTTTATTTTTAGTCATGAAAATGGACTAATTAAAATAACGATATGCACGTGTATCACTAAAATCAAGTTAGTATTGTGATTGATACAGCTGGAGTCAACATTTCAACCGGCTGACCTGCGCAGTACCATTACACGAATTCACTGGAGCCGTACAAGCTAGCGACTGTGTTAACGATTTGCAAGCAGAATTTTAACAGCGCCGCCAGTGGTTACTTGTGGAACTAAAATTACTAACGAGTACGGCCATTGTAAACTCAAAGCTCATGGTAACGGTATTGGAATATCATTTGTGTGACAGTGGAAAATTATGTGACTGTAACCACGCTAGCTTGTTTAAACGGGTTATGATTGCCGCAAGCTATACATCTTTGTCAAAATACTTTTTAATTATACCCTTAGTCCCCAATTTCGAAGTACAAGCCCAAAGACGATGATGCTTGTATTCCGTAGGCGGATGATCGTGCTCATCTTTTATTTTTATTATGAAGTCTTCGTTGTTCACATGAGCATAAGCCCTACAGCCGGTCCGGTGAGCACTAGAGCACACGTAACGAGTACTACCCTTGCTCAGTTTCGCGTTCACGGAGTATGTGTAGTTGTTGACCAAGAGAAGTTTACTTCCGCGAGGTAGGGGTAAGTACTTGGCTGAAAACGTAGACAGATTTTAGAGAAAACCGACATAAAATGTTTTATTTACTTCATGTATACTTTGAGCAAACATCAAAACGAGTTATATACAAAGTCAAAATTTATTTCTTAAAAATTATAATCATGCAAAATCTTATTTACCTACCAGCTCCTATCATAACGCATCACTGCTATCCCTCAGAATCCGGAACCGAAACTTCTTCAGGTGCCGCGAACGCACATGCGTGTTAAATGCTTCTGAATATTGGACAGCGACGACGAAAGTGACGAAAACGCATATAGGCGTTAATGGCAGTGAATGCGTTAAAATAGGTGTAAGCATAATTTTTTAAAGTCTATATTTAAACATAAGATCGTAAATTTACAAAATAAGTGTACCAAATATGATTATTATTATTCTATTGATAGTGATTACAATATCTCCTGGTTATAATGTCCTTTTTCCTGTATTCGTCAAATTGCTCATTACTAGAAAAAATTAAGAATTGTAAAATTAATTCATTTTATTACAATTTAATTTAAATGAATATGTTGACTACCTCTAACTTTCGGTAACCCTGAATTAGTCTCCTATCACTTAGGAGCAATTTAAGTGTTCTGTCAAAAATGATATCTATGTATAAAAATGATTTTTATATACATTTAAGGACAAGGTGTTCTGTATTCAGTTGCCAATTTTGATGTACAATCCCGAAGACATCATCTTGTACTCAGTAGGCGGATGGTTATGCTCAGCATCTATTTTCAAAATGATATCTTCTTTGCTCACATGAGCATAAGATCTGCAGCCAGTTCGTAGAGCACTTGAGCATCCGTACCGAGAACCGCCGTCACGAATTTTCGTCTTCATAGAGTAGGTGTATCCGTTTACGTAGAGGAGTCTACTTCCTCGGGCTAGAGTTATGTACGTGGCTGCAAACGTAAATATGTTTGAGTCAAGAAATGATAAAATAATTCGTTAATTTTCGTAAATGAGAAAAGGAAATTATGCTGCTAAACTAAAGGATTAAGTATACTTCCCCCAAAGCGTTAGTTAAGTGGATCAAAATTCTGTTCGTTGTCTTGTTTTACTACAAATTGACAAACTTTTTTGGAAAAATAAAAGTATTTTTTTTAACCGACTTCAAAAAAAAGAAGGAGGTTCTCAATTCGACCTAATTTTTTGTTGTATGTATGTTCGGAGACCCGTGAAACGATTTTCAATTTTTTTCTAATCGAAAGGGTATATCTCGGAATTGGTCCGATTGACACGAAATCAGGATCTGATGATGGAATCTTGGAGAAATCGAGGGAACTCTTCAAATGTTATAGGGACATGTACGGCGTTTTCGGTATTATCAAACCGCGATTAGAAAGGGATTGAGCACATATGTCATTTTTGAACTAAATGCATGATATGACATTGTCAGTGGTAGAGTATGCAGATAAAGTAAATTGTTATTTTGGTACAATGAATTTCTAAACCATGGAAAAAATATCAAATTATGTAGCATTTTTCTAATGATTTCCGATAGCATTAAGAGATAATATTTCAGATCAAATAGAGTTACTTTCTTAAACCTGTAGCATTTTAAAAGTATTTTAAATATTTTTTTATTTTTGTATTTTTGAACACCTACTGCAATTTGATAAAGCGAAATAATGTGGTTAGTGACAGATTTGTCAGATATGATATTACAATTTTTTATTAAAAAAATACAGTATTTACCGAGAATAGAGTTTAAATATGCAAATCATATTCAGCTATTAATTCTATTATCTATAAGGGTCTGCAATTATGAAGATCTCAAATATTGGTTTATAATTATATTTACTCTTTCAATAAGTACAATTGTGCTAACGGTACTCTCGAATCCCTTTCTAATCGCGGTTCGATAATAATTTATTGATGAAGTCAAGAATTATCATTCAGAAAACAAAATGCTTTATAATACTGCTAATTTGAAGTCGGTTTTTTTTTGTTTAAAATTATTTAATGTATGATTTAGCAATTCTGAATAATTAATGATTTTCCTAAGCATGGATGGGGAAATTAAACAGCTCTGTCACAAAACAATCAATTTTTGATTTATTGTTAGCAGCAACATTTAACAAGTTTTTTTTATTTATGTTTAAAAATTAACATCTTTAGTAATCATTGCACTTAAGAATCATCGGCATACTTCTAATCACAGACAATAATCATTTTATGTAATAATATGTCACAAAACGGCACATAACTAATCAAACGATTAACTTTTTTATAAATATGGCATTGTTACACATTAAAAAGTATTAGTCTCAGATGTATTTAAATCCAGTTTATGATGTTGTATTATTCAATTTATGTTGGAATGTGACACAGACTAACAAAATCAAAAATTCGTCTTGGCTATATAAAGGACAAAAATGTGACAGAGTATTAACACATACGTGACAGAGTATTAACACATACGTGACAGAGTGGTTATTTGCATACAACACCATTAACATAATTATATTTTTCTAACAATCAGTTATTTAAATATACTTTTATTTATAATCAGTCTTAAATCAGTCGCATTGTTATTTAAAATTACTTAGCTTTTTATTTATTTCTCTAACACATCAAGTGGTGTTCCAAACTCGTACAAAACGACACGTCTTCCTTTAGTGTTAATTGTAGGATTCGGAACAATCTTCAAAATATCTTCGTATTTTACATACGAGAGGTCGTTCTTAACTAGTTTAAACCTTTGCCCACTGTCATCAATTGACCTGTAAAACATGACTTTTACATCACCTTCTTCGTCTACGACGCTCATTGCTACGCCTAAGTAAGTGCAATACAAAGCTTTTTTCTCATTAAAAAAATTAACTAGAACATTAAACACAGTCTGATATTTTGGAAGGGTGCATTTCATCTACACAATTTATGTAGCCCGTAGAAGGATCGGCATCTGTGTTTCCTAGCTTCATGAACTTATTAAGAGGTACATTTTCCGTCGAATCAGAAGAACTTGATGAATAGATGGCATCATACACCCGAGGCCTTGAAGTGCTGGTGAGATTTGTTATATCCGCTAAAGGGACTACACTGGAGCCGTCGCTGCCATCATCAGGTTCAATTAAAGCTTGGTATACTCTGGGTTCATAGCATTCACAAAACCTTCTGTTGCAAAAGCTGCTTAATTTTCTGTATTTCAATCTACCGTAGTTCTCTGAGAACACTTGGAGTACTTTCATCGTACCAGGTAAAACCTTGACGTCTTTTGGAATGATGTCAGCAACGACTGAAATGTCGTTCTCAGAGACCAGAAACAGTTTTGTTTTGCTACTTCCATCTAAAGTCGAAAAGAAACTTGAAGCATCTGAAATGTCTCGTCCGTATGCTACAGCTTTATCTGCCTGACGTTTGAGGAAACCACCAATACCATCTGCCGCTCCTTTCCCGTGCCCAGCTTCAAAGAAGTTCCAAGTGACGCGTTCAAAGCCGTATTCAAATACTCTAGAACACAAATGGTAGAAATTGAGTTTTTGCCGGAATTGGGTTGCTGGGCCATCGGAAAAGAAGTGGACTGTCTTAACTGCAGGCATATTAATTGTGACCTCCAAAATGGGAATCAAATGAGCCCATATAACTGCTGGTCCATGATTGTTACTCGGTGACACTGTGCAGAACGTTTTTATGCGGTTTGCTTGATCAGCGAAATATTTGTGTAACACCACGGTATGCAGAGTAACTTGATTTCGAGAACCACCTAAATGATGAGATTGGATTTCTTCGTGGTATTTGCACGCATAATTCTCGCTGAAATCTATATGCAAGGTGATTTCAGAGTCAGTAAGCTCGTCGATGCATTTCCTGTAAGATCTGTACTGTATTTTAATATAGTAAATATGCGTTTTCATTTTAGCTAATTCCTCATTTAATTTTTCTGTTAAGTCGGTAACACTGATTTGTTGCGTTTCTTTCACATTCTTACAAGTTTTCACTCTTTTACCATCTTTTTCAACTATTTCTGATTTTCTTATCCATTGCGGTAATTCTGCTTGTTTGTCTTTATTGGTTAAGTCATACTGTACTCTTTTAAATCGACACGAGATGCAAGTTCCATTCATAGAGGTCATCGAGTTTGAGCTGCAAGTGGTTTCACTTATGACTCGGCTTAAAACAGATTATATAGATTGTGTTGGCATGTAACTTACACAAACAAGTGTCTCGCCCGTCAATTGATGGGTATTTTACAAAAAACGGGTTTGTGCTTGGTGAAATAGCTGTAGTGGCATACCACACCCGGGTTTTCTTTCAAAAAAGGATTGATGTAATTTCTTTATCGAATGCGCGTTCAAATGCTTCTGAATATTTGACAGCGACGACGAAAGTGACGAAAACGCATATAGGCGTTAATGGGAGTGAATGGGTTAAAATAGGTGTAAACATCATTTAAAGTCTATATTTATTTAAACATAAGATCGTAAATTTACAAAATAAGTGTACCAAATATACATACATATTCTCACGCCTGGTTTCCCAAGAGGGGTAGGCAGAGCACATGAATTTAAAAAAGTCAGTGCCACGTCTAGCAATTTCAGGTTACGTGTGCCAAATATGGTTATTATTATTCTATTGATAGTGATTACAATATCTCCTGATTATAATATGTTATTTTTCCTGTATTCCTCAAATCGCTCATTTACTAGAAAAAAATAAAGAATTTAAAAATTAATTAATTTTATTACAATTTTATTTAAATGAATTTTGTTGACTATTTATAATTTTCGGTAACCCTGAATTAGTCTCCTATCACTTAGGAGCAATTTAAGTGTTCTGTCAAAAATATATCATACATCACAATTTTTATATACATTCAAGGATTAGTGTTCTGTATTCAGTTGCCAATTTTGATGTACAAGCCCGAAGACAGCATCTTATACTCAGTAGGCGGATGGTTATGCTTAGCATCTATTTTCAAAATGATATCTTCTTTGCTCACATGAGCATAACACCTGCAGCCAGATCGTAGAGCGCTTGAGCATCCGTACCGAGAACCGCCGTCACGAATTTTATTCTTCATAGAGTAGGTGTATCCGTTTACGTAGAGGAGTCTACTTCCCCGAGCTAGAGTTATGTACGTGGCTGCAAATGTAAATATATTTGAGCCAAGAGATGATAAAATAATTCGTTAATTTTCGTAAATGAGAAAAGGAAATTATACTGCCAAACTAAAGGTTTAAGTAAATATAACTTCCCCAAAAGCGTTAGTCTAGTAGCAAAATTTTCATTTGCATTTTTTCACAAATGTTTTTTCCTCGATAACGTTTTTTACTGCAGCATTTATTCTCAGTAGCTTTTTTCCAACTCGAATCAATACAAAAACGTATGTAAGTTAAGGTTATGTTACGTTTTCATCGGGCCGGAGGGTCAAAATAAACGCGCGAGCGCAGCTCCGACGTGTCGATTCTAATTGGGGGAAAATGCTACTTTGAAGATTAGTAAAAAACGATACTGAATAAAAGATTTTGGAAAAATTATGTAACCAGTGAAAACAAACATCTTAACATCTAAAATTTTAACGTAAATATTCATGGCAAAGTCAAGCACACAAAAGACAAAGACATTATTTTTATTTTTTGCGCTAGTATTTACTCCCGATACTGGCCAAAGTTTAACAGTCACAATTTTACTTATATAATAAGTACAATATTTTTACTCTGTCAACAAATTACTAATGACTAATAATCCCTTTTAACGGAATAATGACTCATTTATTTAAGAAAATTCATACGTGCACATATATCACTTCTATATTACCAAATGGAAATGGGGTAGGAAGAGTATGCGTACAAAGGCAAAACCATGACTCTTTTATGTTTCACTTTAAGACCTGAAGGCCTACAAATACTCAGCAGAAGGGAGAGTATACACATAAAATATATACCGTTTCACCTAGTTCTATTGAAGACAGGTAAGTTATAATCAATGATTATAAAATAACGAACGGTTTAAAAAAATAATTTCAGTTGCTAATTTTGACGTACAAGCCTGTAGTCAATTTTTTATATTTTGGAGGCGGATGATTATGTTCAGCATGTATTTTCAAAATAACATCTTCTTTGCTCACATGAGCAAACGCTTTGCAGCCCTTTCGGCTGGTGCTCGAGCACCCATAACGGATGCCGCCATTTCGAATTTTCCCGTTATTGTTGTACGTGAAGTTGCCGAAGTAGAGAAGTTTACTTCCCCGGGACAGAGTTATGTATGTAGCTGAAATGGGAGAACCTTTTAGTGACATCAGATAGTGTACAACACTATTTATTACATCCAATATTTAACGTGAAATTTTAATACAAAGATAAATAAAAAAAACCTCTTTATTTCCCACAAGCGATATTAACAATGTGTTCTAATACTATTTTTACTTACATTATTCCTTTTTTTTCACTATTAAAACTTATCTAACCACAGGAATCCCTTGATACAGGTCTACTCAGTTTTTTCCACACTTCTTATCTTGCGGCGCTGATCTCATCCAATCCTTTCTTGCTACCATCATTATGGCGACCCCGCGTTCCACTTACTGTGTGGGCCGGTCCGTTCGGTACTCTTAATAGTACATCTCATGTCTACATATCTCGCCACATGGCCCCCCAATTTCATTTAATCTTGAATGCATGATGTTGAGCATCAGCCCGCAACTATACTGTTTTTTCTTATAGTATTCAAGATAATAATTATAAACGTATGATGAAAGAAAAACCCCCTAAAATGTTAGCTAGATTTAGTTATAATTTCCAACTTAAAAATAGTCAATAAATAGCTTTTGACAGAATAAATACGTAGCTTACTACGTACGTACTTAAATCTAAAAAAGTGACAACATACACGGAAAAAATCATTTTATTGAAATTAAACAAGGTTCATCAAAAATTATTTCAATCTAAATCGGCATTTATCAAACTATCCATCGACACTACACTATCGACATTGAAATAAGGCATTGGGAACATCCCTACTGTAGTCACTATTAACCACGTCCGATTTTAACGTATACGCCAGTAGATGTCTTCTTATATTGCGCCGGGGGGTGATTATGCTCATTATTAAATTTCAATAGTACGTCATCTTTGCTTACGTGAGCAAATGCTCGACACTTCTTGCGTGCATAACTTGAGCATGTATACCTCATACCTCCACCTCCTATAGCTCCGCTGTTGAAAAACGTGTAGTCATTGATGCAAAGTAGTCTTGTGCCTCGTGATAGTGTAATATATGTAGCTGGAAATAATTTAAACACAAATCTAAATAAATGTAACTAAATATCTGTAATTAACAGTCTCAAAAATATATGTTTGTGAACGAAACTACAATCATTTAGTATTATTTATTACTTGAAAAGAGTCTAATGAAAAATTGTAAATTAAAAAATTTACAATAAGTATGTGATAATTGGAGATCCTTGGGGGAGGCCTATGTCCAGCAGTGGACGTCTGTCGGCTGATAATGATGATGATGATGATGATGTGATAATTCAAAGCTCAAACACCTAAATGAAAAATTCTTTTTAAATACTAACCGTGTATGACTAACCAAACATGTTTCAGTAAATACATAGGTGTTTCTTTGTGACAAATAAACCAGGAGAGACTTTAAACTTGACAGGCACGTGATAGGGCTCATTGATTATGATTACTTTCAGTATGACGTCATATCTCATCACATGTACTAATACTCGGCGTCGCACCACATCGTAACCTGAGCATTTATACCTTGCACCATAAACACAAAGAACCAACACAGTTGTATGTTTACTCGTTCAGTAGCAGTCTGGATCCACTAGCTAAGTTTAAACGCTGCCGAAATGTATCCGCTAGAGAAGGGTTACTTGTATGTAACTATGTTTCAAATTCACAGATACTTACGTTTTGTATTAGCAGTCAACGTAAATAAGAAGACATCTGATTAATACTGTTCATAATTTTATTTACTCAAAAACACACCACGCTTATAATGACAAATGGGCGCAGCCTACAAAATGCCACATAGACAAAATTGACGTATGTCACGCTTCATAGCGACTTCAGACATAGTTTTTTAGATTCCAAGTTACATAAAAGCTATTTTACTTAATCGCCTCTTAAGACATCTAAAGAAGAAATACAGAGGCGTTAATCTAAACTCGACTCTGAATAGAGCAAAATACTAAAAAAAGTATAAAACTAAATCTATCAAAAATTACCTAGGCAGTTACGTAATTACCTAATTACAATACAAGAACGTTATTTTAATTAATACTTCGTTTAAAGTTTAAACTAATGAAAAAGAGAAGTCAGTATGAGATACCAGACTGAGATACAAAGAAAAAATGTGAGGTGAGACAGCAGTGCCCTTAGCCTACAAATAATCTGGATCCATAAGGCTGCCTTTCAACCAGAGATGTGCTATGCAGCTATGCTGCGAAGATGTGTTAAGCTGCGCTACGAAATCCGTTTCCACCGGTGCTGTGCTATGTGCACAAATGAATATGATTGGTGGATATCAAACGCATCCGCACCATCGTAGCATAGCACATCTCTGGTTGAAAGGCAGTCTAAACATCCGTTTACTTTTAATAATTGCCAATCTTGACGTAATGCCCAGAAGACATCTGCATATACTTGGCTGGAAGATGGTTGTGATCAACCTGAGCTTTCATAATGTAGCCTTCTTTGTTCACATGGGCAAAGGCTTTGCACCGGCGACTGTCACAACTTGAGCATTTGTACCGGGCACCTCCGTCACGAAGGGGGCCGCTTGTAGAGTATGTGTATTCACCAATAACCAGCAGTTTCGTGCCCCGTTTTGTTGTTATGAATGTTGCTGAAAATTGTACGCCAATTAAAAAAAGGTTGCTTTTAAATGATCAAAATATTTGAGACGCGGTAATTAACCGAATAAAAGCGACATTTTTGTATAATGGTTACAAAATTCGTTAGAAAAAATATGTTAGCGAGAGAAATGATGAACCTTAAAGAAAATGACACAGTGGATTACATAAAAATAATTTATTGAAAACGAGATCAAACTTACAATTTGTGCACTATTATTTTGACTAGTATTGCGATAACGATGTAGTATAGAGAAACACTAGTAAATTTAAAGGCGTGGTAAAGTTACCATTGAACTACACTGACATCTACTACGAGTAAAAAAACAATCAGCTAAAATTAAACGAATTATATCAGATCTAATTTGAGAGTCATATATTTAGGGAATAAAAGACCTCGAGATAGATTACAAGCAGTTGAGCTTCAGAAGAATGAAGCAGATAAGAAACATAATAATAAAACTCAAATTAACATAGTAATATGCTTTAGAAACGCTAATCTTATTGACTTTAGAACTAATATGCACGATTAACTTATCATTACGACCAGATATTTGCAACATTTACTCAGTAAAAATTATTCTACTCCACCCCTAAACATAGAACCAAAAGCCTTTAATACTGACACGATTAAAACTATATTTTAATAAAATAAAGTGACTAGAATACTTACGTATTGTGACTTAATGAATAAGCTCATCAAACTCCAAAACAATGCGTATGTTAGGAAATACTTGCAAGATGATCACAATGTCATCATGTGTAATTTATTTTCATCAAAGTAATGGAGCTAGTCAGACTTAAGTCTATGGCGTGAAGTGCGTTAATATTAACATCTGTATAACTTAAAAATATTCTTAATTATAGTGATGATATTATACGAGACAAGAACCTTACTCTGCTAAACTTCATCATCTTTGAATACGTAGAGCACATCGGCAACAGCACCGAACCATTTTACAGTATCTTTACAATCTACCTCAACGTGAACGAACGACATTTTATTAACATCATCAAAAAATAATTAAAATCCATTATTAATATCAGCTTATTAGAATCTATTACGTTTTTCACTGATTTGCACTAGATCACTTATTATAAGAAGCTCTTAAAATACTGCTTTTTGTTGAACGAAAATATCCATCTATCTTACATTATCTCCATTATGCTGATAATCTTGTACTAATAAAATAGCTTAGTGCATTAGAAGCTCTAGAATTTTAAAATGATTTACAAATTTCAATCTACGATGTAGCCGTGGTAGTCGAGCGGTTCGACTTGTGTTCAAATCCCAGGCTTGCATCTCTGAACTTTTTGGAATTTATGTGACAAATTGAATTTGATATTTTCATCGAGTTACATACGATGAAAATTTGCACACAACGACGTAGTCGTTTAATGTTGTTAGTGGAATTTCCATTCAGTACAGCGTGGGAATTACAGCCAAAACTCTCACACAGAGAGAAAACCACCCAGCAGCGGGACATATTTAGGCTGTCATTAATATTATTTTCGTACCGGTGTGCCGAAAGGACTATGCGTATGATCCATGTTGCTTCTCACGATGGTCATGTCATCAGCGAGATGGAGGTAAGCCTTGCACCTGTGCCAACGGTTCTTGGTGCATCCCCATCGGAATCCACTCCTGGTCCTACTCTGTTTGTAGTACGTGAAGTTGTGGTAGACCAGCCGCTCCTTGCCTCTGGCCGTCATGAATATGTTCACTGAAATGTTTGATTGTTAGTTGGTTAGTTCAGGCGGATGCTGCTTGACTACAGTATGCAGTAACAAGTGCAATAGTTACATTAAGTGGATGTATTAGTAGGTTATAGTTATTAGTATCTAGTCTTATTAAAATAACGACATGGTTTGTTTCTGGACATAAAAGGCTATTTGAAAAAAAAATGCAGTCACTGTCGAAAATAGTTATTTATTATCCCTAATACATGAGTAAAAACAAGCGATAAGGTCCAATATCAAATCAAACAATCACACTCATATGCAAAATTATTTCATCACTTTACATTTTTTTATTAATGTGGTAAGTAGATTCAGTTAAAGCTTTTATTTTGTATAAAGCAAAAATAAAAATAAAAACACAAAGGTACAATGGCGATTTACAGTCGAATCATGAAGAATGATATGGACTTCATTTTATCCTAGAAAAATACATTGACAGAAAAAAGCTGACAAAGACCCGAGCAACGTGTACAATAATAATGGAAGTCGACAATGATTTTAAAGTCATACAATAATGGTCTGTTTCAACTCTTGCTCTTTGCTTCGTTAATTTTTACGAAGAACCCTCTACGCGTCTTCTTGAATTTCGGTGGCAAATGTTCATGCCGGTCTACCACTTTGACAATGTCCAGGTTTTCTGTCACCAGAAGGTAAGACGTGCAGTAGACATCAGTACACCTCCACTTGTACCAATTGTTCTTAGCACTGGATAGTCCTTTGTTATTGAAAGTGTGGTTGTTAAATCTGATAAGCTTTTTGCCGTTGATTAGCGTAATAAGTTGACCAGCTGAAAAATATTAGCAAGAATTGTTAGTGTTTCAAAATATCATGATCTTTAAAAAACCGAATCGAAAAAAAAACATACATACATTTACGCTTATGTTCTCAAATGAGGCAGGCGGAGCACACGAAACGTGAAATAGACATAACCATGGTTATTTCACGCTTCGCAGCCACTTTTAGCATCATGTTGGGTTTGAAAACAGATGTAAGAGGTAGTATAATAGTGACAGGTTTCTAGGCGACGGCCTAAATAATACCTAAACCCATCCTTAGTCGCCTCTTACGACATCCACGGAAGAAATGGAGAGGTGTTATTCTAGACCCGACACCACACGGGATGGGAAAAAAAACACATCGCAATTAAACAGTGCGATTTTCAGTGGGTACATTTATTACGAAATTAATCACTGAAACGATGCTCAGATGCTCTCAGACTCGTAGACGAAAACTAAAATATCGATCTTCAGAACATTAGTGTCGTGATTGCCTGATAGACTTTCACCACCACAAGAACTAAGTGTCGCCGCACACGAGTCCACCGGCCACAGCCACAAAGACCGCTACGAGAAGCTAGACGCATCTACAAAAAACCGGCCAAGTGCGAGTCGGACTCGCGCACGAAGGGTTCCGTACCAAAAATGCAAAAAAATCAGGTTTTTTTGTATGGGAGCCCCCCTTAAATACTAATTTTATTTAAATTTAACTATCTAGTTTTAAAGTAGATATTTAATTAAATATTCTGTGAGCATTTCAAGTATTTACCTGTTACAGTTATTTAAATAGACCCAAAACTGCAAAAAAACATGTTTTTTCTATGGGAGCCCCCCTTAATTATTATTATTATTTTGATTTTAGTATTTGTTGTTATAGCGGCAACAGAAATACATCATCTGTGAAAATTTCAACTCTCTAGCTCTCACGGTTCGTGAGATACAGCCTGGTGACAGACGGACAGACGGACAGACAAACAGCGAAGTCTCAGTAAGACAGAGTTTGGGTACGGAACCCTAAAAAGTGGTTGAAGCGCGCGACAGTCACTTGTTTAGTTCAGACAGCCGTTTAGTGGCGTGCGGGCCACAAGAAGCGAGCTGCGACGATTGTAGAGTGTGGCGGCCACCGTGTGCGGCGTTATAAAATGTATGACATCTACGGGAAATGAGTCATGTGGAGCCATGAGACCAGTGGCCTGTAACCATGGATCCTAAGGTACAGGAGAGAATTTAGCCGCAACGTTAGCTAAGTTAACTTAAGGGATAACTCGGCCTTTGTACCTCGCCATTTCATTTGTATTTTGTATTTTGTGTTTATCCTTTTGTACAGAAAGAGTTTACTTACTTACTAAGTTTAATATATCGACCAGATAGTGTTCTACGATAAACTGGTGGCGGGTGTGTGTGATCACATTTTTTTGGAGTGACTTTCAAATTTGGGTCGACGTGGATGTATGCGGGACACTTGTTATGTCTCGTGCAACTCCATCGGGAGCCATTGGCGTTGGAGTTTTTTTTGAAGAAGGAAAACCCATTGAAAAGAAGTACATATCTTCCAGTAATCAACTGTATGAAAACCCCTGAAACAAAACGCAAGTGTTTAATGAAATAATTAGATAACATTCAATTGAAACAAATCAAACTACGGGTTACGAAGAGCAACCAAGTTATTGACGTACTTACCTATTATGGTACAATTTATTGATTTGAAATACGTCCATAAAATCACGCGTGTGTTCCCAAATGGAGTGGAGACTGAGCAGTGAGCACACTAAACAAAACCATGACTACTTCACGCTTCGCAGCCACTTCTAGCATAGCTTTAGATTTTAAAACAGATAGAAGAGGTAGAATAGTGACAGGTTGCTAGCCTGTCGCCTAAAGCATACCTATGCCTGTTTCCTTAATCGCCTTTTGCGATAGCCACGGAAGAAGTGGAGAGGTGTAATTCTATCCTGACATAACACAGGTATTGAGTCGAAAAGATTAAATTTTCAAGGGAAATAATGTTAGGGCAAGTCGGGCGAGGGCTCAAAGAACGTATTGACCAAATCAGCGATGGCCAAATCAGAAGTACCCGAAGCCGTCGATCATGTAGAACGAGAATGTAAATGAAGCGAGAGAAGTATTTCAGCATAGAAGGGAACGGCGTTCAGTTGCCTCTACCTACCTTACAGGCCCACACAGTGAGTAGGACGTGTAAAATCAAATGCAGGGAATACGAGTAAAATACAATTGTTTTTAATAAATCAGATAAAAGGAGTAAAATGGCTGGCAAGTTTGTTTTAATGCTGTTTAATAGAACTTAATAAATATAACAGAACAAAAGAAGGGACAGTATAACAAATATTTTTACGAATTAGTATTCGCGATAACTTTGTTTGACAACAATCAATTCACAACTCTATGGTCATTAAATTATGAATGAAGTGTCCATCACTGGTGCTTGTCAACTTAAACCGTCCATAATTGGTGCCGTCACCCTACAAATGAATGACATAATTTTTAACTTCGTCTTAACACAGGTCAACTTCTTGGTCCGTACCCTTACCCTGATGTTAAAAAACTTATTCATGTAAAAGTTGAGCACATCGTTTCTCGTATTTCTTATATTTAATAAATTAGTTTTGTATAATGATATATATTTTATGTTTCCATAATTATTATCACCTAAGGCGATGTTAACATTTATATTTATTCCATAGCAATTCAACATGAGTATACCTAAACGAGCAATTCATCTGATATTGCTTAATACTTAGAAGCTTTATTTGTGAACAAAATTTAATTTTCATTCTTCAGCAAAAAGCACAAAAGGTATAAAAATAAAATTATAACTAAGTAACTAAACATACATCAAAATTGTCATTTATAATAAAATAACTTAACTTACAGGGTTCTACAAGATACCCCTGATTATATGTATTTATCAATAGATTATCCTTACTATCCTTACTAATATTATAAGTCAGAAAGTGAGTTTGTTTGTTTGTTTGTTTGTTTGTTCCGCTTTCACGCCGTAACTACTGAACCGATTGCTTTGAAATTTTGCAGACGTAAAGATAAAAGTCCGGATTAAATAATAGGCTACTTTTTATCCCGGAAAAATTGATGTTCCCGAGGGAAAACAAAAATATAGTTTGCTTGATAGATCGATATCGATCGATGATAGATCGATATCGATCGATGACCGATCGATAGATGATAGATCGATGGCGCTGTGTGTCGTTTGAAACGAGAAGTTTTCTTATAGTTGTGCTTTATAATTATAACGCAATATAACCGAGTTCCGGAAAGCTAGTAAAAAATAATTTGCGAAATTAAAGATGTCAAATGAGTCAGGTTATGAAATGAAATTGTGCGAAGAGGCTAGACTACCTAACGTTTACTTTAAATTGAAACGGAAACAATATCACAACCACATTTGCTATGCTACCGTAGCAAATTAACAAACGTTGTCTCATCCCATCACTATTACTATTTTATCCGCTAGTCCCACTTTAAAGACAGTTTCAGCATAGAACGTGGCAATTTAAGCTTATTTTTTACATTTGGCAAGCGAACTGGCCACTTATCTTCCCTTAAGTTTTTCGAACTAAGAACTTACTGAACATGCTGTATGTAAAAACTCCATTGCAGCACTATGTACTTTTTGATACCATTTTTTTATTTATTAAAAACTCAATGCGCATATCTCCACTTCGTTTACTTTAAGTTTATTTGCTCCTACTTTGTCCAGTTACAGTTCCTGGTGTGAAACATGGCAAGGTTGTAAGTATGGGGGATAACTTACCCCCACCACTCAAAATCTTGCCACGTTCGATGCCGGAGACTGTAGACATCAGGTACTATGAAGGAAGATAAAGATATTCGAAACCAACCAGACTTCTTTCAAAGAGTCCGACATTCTCAGCGCCAAAATTATTCGTCCATTTTTTTACAACCAGAAAGGTGTAATTAATTAACTATTACATGGTGTATTGAAAAAAATACGGAGAGCGAATAATTTTGCCCATGAGTTAAAAAAAAAATGTAGCAAATAAAGTTGAATAATAAATAAAATATTAATTAATACTAAAAAAATATCTTTATCTTAATTTATAAAAATGAGACGCCAATGGCAGATTGATATTAAAATATCTCTAAATGGAATTAATTCTAATATATTTATTTTACATAAGCTGTTTTACCTGTATCTGTATCATACATTCTACTTACAATTAATTGAATATAATTTTTTAACGTCTTAGAGGAACGTTATTGGGTTATTACCCTATTCTTGATTAACATACCATACATACCGCCATACATATTCATAGGCCATACATATTCCAGAGAGAAAGTAGCACCGTCATGAATGGTATATCTCTAGTAGATACTTTTCAATACCAATAGGTACGTAAAAGTAACCACACAACCAATTAAAAAAATATCTTTGAAAACAATAATAAACCGCATTTGTCAGTTTACGATAGCTTCCAATAAACTAACTTGCACTTTATGCAAAAGAAAGTTTTTTTCTAAATAAATCGTAAAAGTTATCACTTTACCACTTAAAATTACTTAACCCTGGAAAAAGTCTATAGTCCGACAACTACAAGCGCGACTCCCTCTGGGTATGAGAGGGGTTGGCGGGGGTGAGGTAGCACGTCATAGCGATACGAGATGTTACTCCCCGCCGCCTGCAGTCCACGCTGACGTCTGTAGTACCTCGCCCCCGCCAACGCCTCCCATACCCAGGGAGGCTGGCGCACTAAATTGTCGGTCTATAATGGAATTACTAACTATCATGAGATTCAGACACAAGTAATGTAGGTTTCGGGTCACGAGTGCGCTATTAGACGCAGTGGACGGCACGACTTGAACCATTACACACCGAGATTAACATTAACATAGAACTGCCAGCAAAAAAAATCGCAACAGTTAATATAATTTAACCAAAAGCTTTTCTCGTAGACTGTACTTTTACCAACTGTACTTGATAGGCTTTCTAGATATACATAACAAATTTCAAGTGAATCGGACCGGCCGTTGAAGAGTTCTCTCCTGCGGAGACGGCCTTAGCAGGGGCATCACAGTTCGCAAACAAATATCTGGACAGGTAAAATAAACGCATGATCTTAAACATCTTTCTTGCTTATAGTGGGTTAAAACCCCCCATCACTTAAACCCTTATCACTTTACTTCGTGGAACCCTAGAGAGCTCAAGCACAAAATAGGTATAGACCTCCGTACAGAAAGTCCACTCCCGAACACGTGTAGGCGTATAAATATTGCTGTCTCTTTCTACCGTTATTTGCTTGCTATAGACTCTATGCCCTATGGCATAGAGCGTACCTTAACTGCGGAGTGGACATCCTTTGGCTCAAGTGGCTATTTAACTCTCCGAAGCGTCGCAGAATTCCGAAAGTGTATGACATTTATAGACCCTTTCAAATACTTTCCACTCGGATGCTTGCAATAAACCGGTGGAGCATGAGTATGGTCACCTTTACTGCGGATGATCTGGTTGTCTTCGTCCAAGTGGATGTAAGATCTGCACTTGTAATGACCGTTGCTGGTACAGCACCACCGGTAGGCTCCATTCTTCATTTTCACGTGTTCGTAATAAGCGAAACCGTTATAGATGTACAACACCTTTCCACTCATTAGTTCTATAAGGTGGCCTGAAAGGTAAATTAAATGTACAGATAATCTTCGTCATAAATGAAGAATTGCTTCATCCATTGCTTTATTTTAAACTAATGTAAGACAACTTTTTCATTCAAAAGATACGCTAAGATTTTTAGTGACATCAATTGAATAACCTGGGTGGTGGTCGTGGTGGATGTGACTTGAAAGAAGTTGTAGTTGACAGCCAAACGGTATAAGATTTCCATCTAAGGTGGACAATGCAATATTGCAGTGATAGGTTTTTTTCTAGTTATTTAAGAAGTTTGTATAAGAGTATCCTTTCTAGATCAGCATCTGCTTGATCTATAATTTTTAATTTAGAAAGAGCTAGGCTGCTAAATTGGAATATTTGTAAGTCATGAAAATTTCAAGTATGGCTTTACATCCTCAGGAACGTAAATAGGGAAATGCCATAACGAAGGAAGTAAAAGTTAAAACGCAAGAAGGAAGAGTCAGTTAGTTTTGGACTGATCATCATTGACTAGTAAATTAACGCTTGTCAATTGAAATCAAAAAGAGATGCCAGGGTTGATAATAATTTTGTTAGAACAATGAAGCAAATGACATGATTGAAATTATACAAAAAAGTTTTTTAAATATTGTTTACTGCTTATTACTAATAAATAGTATTACATTAAATAACATTATGTATTGCAGACTCCCACAATACCAAATTGTCAGTAATAAATAGCAATGAACTAATCACATCAAGATACTAATGTAGTAAATGTCAATGAAGATTAACCGTTGATTGCTAAATAGTTTTTCATTGAAAGTAAAAGAAATAGAAAATAAAAAAAAAACTGTTTAATTTAATTGAGGATTACCTTATTAAAGAATAAGTCAACTTTTTTTACATTGGAGCACCATCAATTTACGTTTCTAATTTTACTGTCTTTTAGAAAAACATGTTAAGAAGTGATTTTCTTAAAAAAAAGTATAGCAGCTCAATATTTCTAAAAAGCAATAAATACTATGAAACTATTTTATCGATGATTTAAAAAAAATGATTAGGAAGTGAGAAAAATTTTAAAGTTTGGATTTTCTACATTCCTATAGAAATTTATTTCTCAAGCAAAACTAAATAACTTTTTTCGTTTTCTTCACTCTTGTCTTCATCTGTATCAGATATAGCATTTTTATCAGTAACTGTAGAAAACCCTGATTTTGAAGGTAGTTCTTCTTCCCGTAAGAAATGCATTTCATCAAAGTACCATAACGTCGGCTGGTAAATTGAATCCTTTTTAGCTCCAGATTGAATAGAGTTTTCATATTTTTTAAGTTCTTTTCGGTAATTTGTTCTGAGACTGTTGATTTTTCTCTTTACGTCTTCCTTTGTCGCCTTTGGGAACAACTTGTTATACTTGGCTAACAATTGTTTGTAGGCTTCATTTTTTTGATTCCGGTTATGATAGAATTTATGCTTCACTTGCCATAAAACCGGTAAATCCCTATACAATTGAATGCATTCAATTAAAAACTCCCTTTCTTGTTGTTTGGTCGTACTATAGTTGGCTGTTTTAAAGCGCAGCCCAGTGCGGTGCATGGCAGATTGTCTTACTGGAGATAGCTCTTTATGATCTGAAAATAAAACATGAGACCGAGTTATTAACTACAGATACATAACAAGGTTTATCGGCCGTTAAATATTTTGCTCAGTTATAGGATATTTAGCTAGAAGAGGTGGATGGTGATCAATATCTACAGATATGTGCTACACATTGCTTAACGTATCATTCAACACCTCCATCGATCAATGGTAAAAACATAAAAAAGTCAGCAAGTAGAATTTATTGAGGCTTATCTTTCGGTTACCTAATATAGTATTCTGTTTAGAAATTTTGAATTCAATATTTATTATCAGCATGGTATTATATTTCGTCTTGATTACTTCGGTACTGTAGGTACATATTCTTTATGTAACTAGAATGTCAGAATTATTTTCAACTGATTTTCCGTTTCATCAATTTCTTTTCAATCAAATCCAGTCATTTTCACAACCTCAGCTTGATCCCTCGCGATTAGACTGCCCCGCTGTAAAATCGTTAGTTTCTCTTCTTTGTTCTTGATATATATTCCGTTAAACGTGGGTAAGTATATAGACACTATTTACATTTCCTTCTCACACTTGCTTCAAGGTTTAAACCAATAAATTACCCTATATCCCCATTTTCGCTTCAATATTGGGTTCCAACTCGGACATATCCTTTCTGTGTCTTATGGTAGATCGGAGGCGGGTGAGAGTGGTCGGTTTTACACTTTACCACATGTTGTTCGCTGTCCAAATGGAGGTATGCGTTGCACCGACGGTTTCTGGTGCAAACCCAACGTTGGGCTCTGGCAAGGGTGCTATGTTTGTAGTATGAGTAGCCATTGTACATGAAAAGCAGCTTCCCGTTAATCAAAGTCAAAAAGTCTCCTGAAAAGGATACGACATAAAATTTTTTAAACTTTCAATAGCTTTGACTATCGACTTTGCCACACAAAAGCTGGCCACGAGACACGATGAGCAGGTATTAAAAAATTCAATCAAATCTACTGAATAGGATACTTACTATACTTAGCTATACTTTAGCGTGCTAGAAGAGTAGCTGGCAATTCTATAGATTCTATTACGGCCTCCATTTTAATTAATAATAAATAATTTAATAAATAAACCCATAATACACCAACCTGGTGACAGACGTGACAGACCCTAGAGCCCTAGAACCTAGCCTAGAACCCTAAAAAATGACTTTAGAGTGGACTTTCCCGAATCGGTGTATCATGTTTATTAGGTGGATAGAAATCAGAGTACATAAAATAACCAAACCAAGCTCTTTTTTAAATTACTTTTGTCATCTATATACCCTAGGTATGTGTTCTAAATTTCCAGTGAATCAAAGAATTATGCAGATAAATTGTAAAGTAATACAATTTTATCTTACAATATTTGATTAAAGACAACTAAAGAATCTTGTGAACGAGAGTTAGTATTTACACAAAAGTCATGAGGATGAAAACATAGAGACATATTTTCAGAAATAGATTTATTTTAGGGTACAATAATACTCTGAACGAAATGGATATCACAAAAATGATTCTTAAGAGACTAGCTAAGTAAAACCTAACTGAAACCGCAGTTCAAGCTGTTTCATACATACAAGAGGACATTTTCACAAAACACACAATATACATATAAAATAAAACTAGATTACTTATGTATAAAAATGCAATACCACAGTCAAAATTATACCAGTTTTATTCCGACTTCCTGAATAATGGTTGCCAATGATACCAACGAATAGTGCCAATGTTTTTTTTGTGTTGTTACTGTCCTGTAACTCAGTAGACAACTGTGATAGAGTTCCTTAGGTCCCGTTTTAAGCACAATAGATGCTCTAATAAGAAATAATATAACTGTAATCATCTCTAACTTTCTCACAGTGGACTGCATCATAAGATTACAATCTCAGGAGATATCACAACGACAACCAAGGATAAAGTAGTTGATTGACCTAATAATAAAATACCCACCGCCTAAAAAAAATATTTCGAATTAACTTCTGATACAAATGTGCCGACAGGTAAAATAGGTAAGGATTTGTTTAAGCGACAGGCTAGTGACCTGCCACTTTTGTTCCTACAGTTCATTAAAATTTACATCCGCAAAATAATGGTCGATTCAATAATTTTCTTTTTTACTTATTAACTAATTTAATCTTTAAAATGATGCTAAGAGACTTACGAAACGTGAAATAGGCCTGGTTTTGTCTATGTAACGTTTCGTATGCTCAGCCTACCCCGTTTGGGAATACAGGCGTGATGTGCGTATTGAATTAAGAGGGAATTACGTTACGAAATTAGTGGCATGAAATGAATTTCTACGTTAATTTTTAATTTCATCAAAAGTGTCATGTGTAAATGCATGCATTAATTTTATGAACGCAAATTAGTTTCCTGACCAGCGCGATTTTTTGGTAAAGTTTTTGACATACAACTAATTTCATCTGCGATTTCACGGTATTCATTATTTTACGAAATCATTTCCGCATAAATCGAACCTTTTTCGCGTCACTAACTTCAATTTCACGCCATTAATTTCGCATTGTAACCCTGGATTTATTCTTGGGCACCTCTGAGTCTCATGTACAAGCCGCCAGCGGTCTGTTGGAAGATGGGGGGCGAGTGGGTATGTTCAATGTTGCCCCTTAAGACGTACAGTTCATGGTTCAAGTGGACGTAAGCTTTGCAACGGTTGTGGCTCGTGCAGTCCCATCGGGTAGCGCCGTTCGCCAAGTCGCCATGCTTGTAGTAGGAGTACCCACGGTGAAGGTAATACATCCTTCGTCTGATCGACTGGATTAACATACCTGGAAAGATTGGTTCATAAAAATCTCTTGAAATCGACTAATATTAATGTAGATTAATCAAAAAAATAATAATTAAGGAGCCTTTTAGAGCGCCTCGTATTTTTTGCCAATTAATATTTTGGACACCTTTTTTTCTCGCATGGCAAACGAAAAACGTTGTGGTTCTGAATATATAATAATAAGAAAAAGTTCCAGAAAATATTGAGAAATAAACGGTTGTAAAACAACTCGAGATTTATTTTTTAAAAACCTGTACAAATAACAGTCTTACCTTACCTTAGTCTTAATTAAGTATTATACAATGGTAATACAATGCTCGACACTTTATCATTATCATATTATTTTTGCTTCTCTTAAGATAGGCACTTTAGTTATGTACAGTACACATTATATTATTGTTATATTTTATACAGTTAATCATAAATATTAAAATCAATTTTATGAAGCGTATCAGAGGCTAAGCAGATACGATAATATATAGATATATCTATATGTCGGTGCCAACAGATACTTTACGGTAAAATATAAGTTACCTGCGCATTGTGTGTTAGCTCATTGAATTGTATAGGGAGCTCAGACATAGGGAGCGATATTGACAGATATCCGTTGATCTAGTGTGATCGTTGATATTGATATGTGTATCTTATCGTATCTGCTTAGCGTGTGATTTAGTGCGTTACAAAATCCGTTAATTTCATTTGCGCTTTGTTATACCATGACTTTGCTCAACTACGAACTTAACATAGCTATTTAGATACAGCATAAGTATTTAAAAAAAACGTGTGTTCATGTCACTCTTCTTCTGTCACAAATATATGTGTGAAATAAAGTCAACTGCAAAATTATCTATTAGTAATTTATAATATTATAAACGCATTAAAAAAACTCACTTTCCACATTGAAAAAATAGGATGCGCGGATTATTTAGCTACTGAGTGTATTTTGCAGTAGTGCAATGCTCTGCAATGGAAATTGATTTTCGAAATATCGGCGGTAGTTGGATTCATGTTATGTACAGTCAGCAACAAAAATATCGACACAATAAATCTGACAATAACATAACCAGAGGTCGGACACGTCCACGCAAGACAATCGACAAAGACGGCGACAGAACTAAATTAACTGACAAAAGATTATTTAAATCTTGCTTTAGTTAATCTTAGATAATAGAATATCATGCCTCCATGGAATCCTCTTATTCAAATTGTCAGTTTTTGCGAGACTTGTCCGAACTATGGCCGTAACTAATTTTTAGCACTATGAATATGTTGATATTTATGTTGCTGACTGTACCACGTGGAGGGGGAGGAGCCAAACACAAATCAATTGCATAGAGTAATTTACGTTAAGGTCATAGTTCTTTATCGTGGACATGGGCAAGCTTACCTTCCGACTGTCTTAACGCATTCACCAAGTTAAATTTAACGTCGTTAATTAACGGCTAGTGAATAACGGATCTTGTGACTATCCTGAGATATTTGCCGGTGTCAGTTAGGTGGTACACAGGGGGCGGGTGAGGGTGGTCGGTGTTGTTACAGTTGTCTTTGATGACATTGAGCTCGTGGTCCAAGTGAAGGTACGCCCTGCAGCGACGGTTGTTGGTGCATACCCAGCGGACACCGTTAGAGACGTTATTGCGTTTATAGTACGAATATCCGCGGTAGATCAATATATTTTTTCCAGTCACTAGTTCTATTATTTCACCTGTGGACCACAAGGAATTTATATTTTGAAAAATAAATAATACATTTGTATCAGGCATGTATCACCCGAATTCAGGCGTTTTCCAAAATAAATCCTACATTTACTCGGAATCACACGGAATTACTCGGAAACTTAATATTATAAAACTGAAAAGCTTGTTTGTTTTTTTGAACGCACGAATCTCAAGAACTACTGATTCGAATTGAAAAAGCTTTGTGTTGGATAGACCATTTATCGAGGAATGCTTTAGCCTATATAAAACATCACGCTGCGACTAATAGGAGGGAGGAATCATCGGAAAATGTCGAAATAATTGGGAAAATTAGTCACTATTCCACGCGAACAGCTAGTCTTTTATAAAAGACTTCCGGATATTAACGTAAGTATTATTAGGTGAGGTATATTAAATCAAAGAATATAGTCAAATAATCAAGTAATTTCAATTTAATGTTATGTAATTCGTTCCTTCTTCATAACTTACTTGTCTTTATTAATCACACATAGTTATAAGTGTACATCGTTTTCCAATATGTTTATTACCAATACTATACTACTTTAGACTACTCAGTTAGAACCATACAATTGCTTATTAACATTTTGCATGTTAAAAGTCATTTAACTTAGAAAATTGAGATTAACACTTTCTTTGATATGATAGGTACAATTTCTGTTAAACATTACATAAAAATAACAAAATAAAATAACATTAATCCTACCTTATTCAAGCTGGGAACCCTCGAAATATCTAAGCAAAATACGTACCAATATTTTCGTTTACGAATATGTCACAAAGAGGCAGATAAAAAAAACATACGAAAAATTATATAGAGTTGTGAAAGTCCATGAAACAATTTCGATTGGATGTTAAACAAAGATGTAAGCGACATTTAATGCAAAATACGGTCGATTTTTTGTCGCACGACGGTTTTCGACAGCGTTGTTGTGTTGATCTCATGTCAGGCAAATGATCAGCTGCATGAACCCGTTTAGCCACGGGGGGTAAAGGTACCACAAACTGCCTACCACGTTTTCGATTCTCTTGTTCTTCTGCTTTTATTTCGATAACATTTTCTCTCAAATTGGTGCAAGTGTTTTTGAGTATCAAATACTCAGAATACTCCGATTTAAAGTCTCGTAGCTGTAATATATTATGAACAGGCTTTCCTAGTGCCATACTATCCTGTTTATATTTAATCCACGAGTTGACGATTGCGAGATCTAACATATGGGAGATGAACCTCACCGTCCATTTGTGTGTACGACTTCGTGACGGGCACACAGCCAACAAGCGATCCGTAAGACTCACTCCTCCTACATTAGAACTGTATTCTTTAACAACTTCTGGTCGTTGAACTGCAATGAATTGCTTCAACTTTTTGTCGTACCTTTGGCACTCATCTACGGTTTCCGTTGCATGTATACTCGACGCAAACACAACTGGTTTGTTATCGTACCATTTTGTTATAGCAATGGTTTTATCTTCTCTTACTAACACATCATAGCTTCCTCGACCTTTGCGTGACAGACTTACGTCACTTTCGAGATCATTTCTCAGATATCGTGGGATTCTATTTTTCATAATCGGGCCTGTGCATTTAAACCCCCTCGAATTAAGTTCCTCGATGAGTTCAAGAGTTGTGAAATAACGATCACAATAAATAATGTGACCAGGCTCCAAGGTTTCAGTTAATTTTATTACGACGTTCTCACACAAAGATCGTTGAGCTTGAGACTCTTCAATTGTGGTGTTTCCTTGGTGAACCAAAATGTCACATACTAATCCATTGGGGTTAGCAAGAACGAAGGCTTTCAAACCAGTTGGATTTGGTTTTCCCGGGCTAAACTGTCTAATTGCACAAGCACCCGTAAAAGGAATGATCATTTTATCGATTGATAATTTTTGTTCTCGGTTTTGCGCATGGCACCCTCGCAGCACTCGATCTAGAATCGGTCGAACTTTCCATAGTTTATCATTCTGCTTCGATTCAAGGGTGACATCATTATCACATACCAACTTTATAGAGTTCCGTATCTGTGCGTATCGGTTACGTGACATGGCGTCAGTTATAATGGGAATAGCATATTTGTTATTCCAATACATTCTTAACCGCGGGTAGTTAATGCACGACATAAGTAAAGTAATACCCATATAAGTTTTGCATTCCTCGATAGTTAGTTTGAGAGGCTTTTTATATCTTTGAATAGCTGTCCGGTTAGATTTTTCTACAATTAAAGTGTACAACTCATCATCCAGATATTCTTCTACGTATTCGTTTATGTTTGATGGGTCCTGGGTAGATGGTAAGTATGACGGCGAGGACCAATCTGGTGGGTCAACAACAAAATTATCACGTTTCCATGAAAAGACACCTTGTGGCTGATTTGAACAATCAATATGAACCCCAGAGCCAGTGTGTCCTCTGCCTCGATCTCGACTAGTTCCGCTGCGGCTGCCTTCATCACCGTCAAAGTCGCTGTCAGAACTGTCGTTGGATTCTTCATCTGGTGATAGCCGGAACTGGTTTATTGGCGTTTCATCCTCACTTGTTTCTTCGTAGTCAGAATTATTGAATGGTTCCGATATATCGCGATCCGGTAACCCTGAAATGAATATAAGATACTTTTATTTGTGTGAATTTAACAATAAACTAAGTTTTACTTATCACGCCGGCCACGTGCCAACATTGTTGTAAACTCTGCGTCGCAAAAATGACAGATTCTAGTTAAAATATATGTCTCGATCCTTAAGTACAAACTGTCACCATTGCTTAAAATCTAGTCGCGACCAATCACTTATTCGTTATCCGTTCCTCACATGTTTTTAAAAGTATTTTTCTACCTCTGCCAACCCTCACGGGAATACAGGCGTGAGAATATGTATGTATGTTCTACCTCTATCACACTACTCTGGCATGTCTGAGGTGAGGGATGTTGCAAATTGGGTCATACTATGTGCTTGTTTTAGTTGCCACGTATGTTTGTATAGTTTTCTGTTAGAAAATGAATGTAAAGACGCTTCAATGCCTGAATATTTACCTTGAAGTCAGATGAACGTTTGCTAGTGTCAACTTCATTAATAACTAGTTTATACACGTTTGAAAAACCATGCGAATGGAATGAAAGGCTGAACATACAAAAGTTATCGTTCAGGTTTGATGGTAACTAACGAGTGTAAGATGTGAGAGCGACTTAAAGCATAGTCTAAATTTGATAACTTCGAAACATTTATTTGTCAAAATCTATGGTTCACAATTTGCAAACATAAATAACGAACTACATAAATGTGCATTTAAATATAAAGCAGCGGAATTCATAGACATTTCTGCTATTGCAACAGAAACTAACACCTCCAATCATAGTATTTTCTTACTTCCCGAGGGGAAGAACAACAATGGCCCTACTATGCAACCTTGAGGTACACCAAAGATCAAAGAAAGTCAAACTGATAATTTCACATATTTTCCAGTATACATTCTGCGGTATACGGGAGGTGGATGAGTGTGGTAAGTGTTTCCTTTGATGAAATAGAGTTCTTCGTCTAAGTGAAGGTACGCTTTGCACCGTACGTGTTTAGTGCAGCACCACCGTACTCCGTGAGCCACATTTTTGACTTTGCAAAAGGAATAGGACTGAAACAGCAGGACGTTTTTCCCGTTGACCAATTCTAATAGCATACCTAAAAATGTTATTGAAATTAAATATAAGAAGTATAAAACAGATCCTTGTGAACTGAACAACTCGTGTAGAAATCTTACCCTCCGCGCCTAAAGACAACAGCGCAAGCATTGCCACTGTACTCACATAAATATCTTATGGTAAAAAAAAATTAATGCTCAATATATGTTCCGATTTATTTATTGTACAAAATGAATCAAAAATCACACTCTTAATTTGATGTATTTGCCATTGCTTATTTTACGGTAGACAGGAGCCGGATGGCTGTGATCTGTGGTGCCTTTGATGAAACATAAATCATCATCTAAGTGAATATACGCTTTACACCGATGGCTTTTCCTGCTATTCGAGCAAGCCCATCTTGCTCCTGCGGCTACGTTAAAGTGTTTGTAGTAAGAATAACCATCAAACAGCAAAATTGATCTCCCAGTTATTAACTCCAACAAAATACCTGTAAATAATATAACGATCATAATCGTTTTGTCAAAATTATTGTGGTCTTTCGCGTCATTTGATACAAGATTCGTTATAGTCATTGTTCTGCTCTTTTTTATTGAAAAAGGAAGGCAAACAAACGAATTTGGCTCGTGATGGCAAGCGAACACCATCGCCCATAGACCCCACAGTGACAGTCAGACTGAAGAAGCGTTGTCAACCCAGAAGCCTAAAGCTCCAAACGCAGCGACATCGGGATCGGAATAGCACGGTCGCGTGATGAACGAAACGCTTTTTTTGCGCTCTTTTCGCTTCCGCTGTGAGAGCATTTGGAGCTTAAGGAGTCATTACTGAGGCATTCCTCATGTGACAGTAATTGCACAGCTGTCTTGACCTTCGCGCCTAAAGACAAGAACGTAAGCATTCAGACATATCTTATGTTAAATGAAAAAAAAAAAGGATTCAACATTCAAAATATGTTCCGATTTATTGAACATACAGAATCAAAAATCACACTGATAGTACTGTCATTACGTAGGAATTAATGGCAAAGAAATGAAAATGAACCGAGAAAGCTGAATTTTTAATATGACGTACGGAATGCCCAAAAAAGCTTAACTTGAAATTTTCGACCAAGATTTCCTATGTGGGTTTTCCGCCATCTTGAAAATAAGTTAAGATTGGTTTTTTGACAATAACTCGGCTATTCGACGAGATACGATAACTCTGTCAAGAAGTTTTTTGTACCTCTTTTTATGATCTGTAATTTATGCATAAATACATTTTACGTAACATGCATCGTTATCGAGATAGCGGCCGAAAACCATTTTCGTCTTTTTCGATCGATATCTCAATAACAATCCATGTTACCCAACAATGTTTTATACACAAACTTACCCTTTAACCAACCTTAACCTTCTTTTCAAGATGGGGGAAAAACCACATAGGAAATCTTGGTCGACAATTTCAAGTTAAGCTTTTTTAGGCATTACCTATGTCATATCAAAAATTCAGCTTTCTCGGTTCATTTGCATGACCAAATTGTATATAATTCCTGCACTATGACAACTTGACGTATTTGCCATTGCTTGTCCTACGGTAGACAGGAGGAGGGTGGGTGTGTTCTGTGCAGCCCTTTATGACATATAGTTGATCATCTAAGTGGAGGAATGCTTTACACCGGAGGTGCTTGGTGCACGCCCATCTCGCTCCTTTGGCTGTCTTGTAGTGCTTATAGAACGAATAGCCACGGTACAGCAAAACTGGTCTTCCTGTTACTAATTCCAATAGTACACCTGTAAAATAGCAATGCTTAAGTTTCTTTAGAAGTTGTGTTGTCAGGGCTTAGTTGCTAATGATAAATATTGTTTGTAATGCTCAGAATCACGATTAAGATTCAAACTATCCCATATTTTTCATACAAATTGGGTCAATACCGTGACCTTCTTCGTTAGATTTGATATTTTAAACTTTCTAATAAATATGAGACAAAATAAAAGATACCATTAACAAAAGACACAATTTGGTTTACTTATTTATAAAGAAGAAAAAAGCCACAATGACACAGACTACATTATATTCCAAAAATTAGTTCCCGCTAGTGACAAGTTTGTATAGAACAAACGGAGTCGCAGACAGCAGCGATCTCATTATGTTCGTCTATCAAACACATTAGTTTATGATACTTTGACATATTTACCACTAACTGTTTTGTGGTAGATCGGGGGTGGGTGATTGTGTTCAGTATTTCCTTTTATAACAAATAAGTTGTGGTCCAAGTGAAGGTACGCTTTGCACGTAGTGTTTCTAGTGCACGGCCATCTGACGCCCTTAGCAACCTTGACGCTTTTGTAATAGGAATAATTTTGGTACATTAAAACCTGCTTTCCAGTTAATAAATCCAGTAAAACGCCTGGAAAAGAAATCAATATTTCGATTATTTTCTTCTTAGGTAGGGCTTAATATCTAAATCCGGTATAGGAATTGTGTTATAAACATTAGAGAAACCTGCGGTAGAGGCAGATACAAGTGATTGGCACAAGCTTCTATTCTGACATAGATTCATCTCTCGCTTCGTACATTCAAATACAGTACTCGGCATTCAACTTGGCTAGAATTGAGGCAAATGTCATACAACGAACCAATCGCGCGGTCGGAACCCCCTCCGCTCTCCGCGTCCCGCTTTATCACCAAAGAGACGTCAAAAACGACTGCGCACCTGACAATTTTAGCCAAGTTTCACCCAGAAGTGTAATTTTGGAGGTATGTGTACAAATGGACCCTTCTAATCTGGTCTCTTTACTCTGTACGCAATTGAATTGACGATAGCGAGTATGTTGTTTTAGCTAACGATGATTAGTTTAAGTCGCACTTCAGAGCCATTTTGCGGGCACGTCATTTGATAAAGTTTAAAATAAAAATTAAAACTTTTTAATTTTCAATGCATTGATTATATTTAAAGAAAACCGTGGGGCACGTCAAAGGTCTACAATCGTCGATTGTAATGTTCGTTTTGTAGTGTCACGAGATCGACGATCGTCGATTGTAGTCATTTCACGTGGTTTTATTTTAATTTATTTCTCTTTTTTATTTTATTTTAAACTCAAGTTTTTTTTTTTTTTTTTTTCTTTTAACCATAATCAGTCACAAATTTATTAAGTTTAATTTTTTTATTTCATAATCATTGTTAGTTACATAACGTCACTTAATCCTATGTTAGTTATACAATCCTACACACTTTATTTGTCAAAATCTTAAAACTAAATATCTCCGCCTTGATCCGTGCCTGGCCCAAAGGTGCCCATTACGCTGGCTGCATTGCCGCGCTGGACTGCAATGGACACCTGCTGGACCAGCCACGAGCCTGAGCGGGGATCACACCCTCGATCTCGTAGACGGCGACTGAACTTAATTTTTAATTGTGTAATATTCCATCTTCGCCAAGAGCTTTTATTTAATACCCATATTGGTGGGGTTGATAAGAAATTGATCATCCGCCATTTTGAAGTTAGACTAAAAAATAATATACATTTTTGTATTGTCACTGAAACTTACAACGTACACCAAATTTCAGATCAATCAGTTGACGAAAAGAGGATGAAATTGCAATTTCTAAATTTGACCCAAGAATGAACGAATAAAGAACAATACAAACGGGGTAAGCTAAGTAAAACCATTCAATAAAAATACAATCCGTACCAATATTTAAATGTGAAAGTGTGTTTGTTTGTTTGTTTGTTTGTTTGTCCGTCTTTCACGGCTAAACGGAGCGATGGATTGACGTGATTTTTTAGGTAGAGATAGTTTAGGGCACGGAGAGTGACATAGGCTACTTTTTATCCCGGAAAAAATTTATGTTTCCGAGGGAAAACAAAAATATAGTTTGCTTGATAGATCGATATCGATCGACGATAGATCGATATCAATCGATAACCGATCGATATATGATAGATCGATGGCGCCGTGTGTCGTTTGAAACGAGATGTTTTCTTATAGTTGTGCTTTATACCGCAATATAACCGAGTTCCACGCGGGCGGAGCCACGGGCGGAAAGCTAGTTCACTATATTTCTTTTTAAAGTAAAAAAGGCACAATAACACAGATTACTTTATATCCCAAAAAAATAGTTCCCGCTGTATCACTTGACAAGTGAACTCTATATAAACGGAGTCGCAGACAACAGCAGTAGCAATCTCATTATGTTCGTCTATCAAACACAACAGTTTATGATACTTTGACATATTTTCCACTAACTCTTTTTTTGTGGTAGACCGGGGGTGGATGATTATGTTCAGTACTTCTTTTTATAACAAATAAGTTGTGGTCCAAGTGAAGGTACGCTTTGCACGTATGGTTTCTAGTGCACGGCCATCTCACGCCCTTAGCAACCTTGATGCTTTTGTAATAGGAATAATTTTTGTACAGTAAAACTTGTTTTCCAGATATTAAATCCAGTAAAACGCCTGAAAAAGAAATCAATATTTCGGTTATTTTCTTCCTAGGCAGGGCTTTTCCTTTATCTAAATCCGAATATAATATAATACAGTTTTAAATGCATTGATTATATTTAAATAAAACCGTGGGGCACGTCAAATGTGCGCAATCGTCGATTAAAATGTTAGTTTTGTAGTGTCACGAGATCGACGATCGTCAATTGTAGACATTTAACGCGCTCCACGGTTTTATTTTAATCAATTTATTTATTTTTTTATTTTTTATTTTAGAGTTTTTAGTTTTTCTTTTATGAGTTTTATGTGTTGTAGTGCACTGTATTTTCCATGCCAAGACCTTTTATTTGATACCCATATTGATGGGGTTGATAAGAAATTGATCATCCGCCATTTTGTAGCGGAAGCCATTTTGAATTTACACTAAAAATGAATATACATTATTGCATGGTCACCAAAACTTACAGCGCACACCAAATTTCAGATCAATCAGTTGACGGAAAGAGGATAAAATTTCAATTTCTAAATTTGACCCAGGAATGGACGAATAAAGAATAAAACAAACGGAGTAAGCCACGTAAAACCGTTCAATAATAATACAATTTATTTATTATACATATACAGTTTTAAAGTAAAGAAGGCACAATAACACAGATTACTTTATATCCCAAAAAATAGTTCCCGCTGTATCACTTGACAAGTGAACTCTATACAGAGTCGCAGACAACAGCAGTAACAATTTCATATTATGTTCGTCTATCAGGAAACAAACCAGTTCATGATACTTTGACATATTTACCACTAACTGTTTTGTGGTAGACCGGGGGTGGGTGATCGTGTTCAGTGTTTCCTTTGATAACAAATAAGTTGTGATCCAAGTGAAGGTACGCTTTGCACGTAGTATGTCTAGTGCACGGCCATCTCGCACCCTTAGAAACTTTGATGCTTTTGTAATAGGAATAATTTTGGTACAGTAAAACCTGCTTTCCAGTTAATAAATCCAGTAAAACGCCTGAAAAAGAAATCAATATTTCGGTTATTTTCTTCTTAGGCCGGGATTTTCCAATATCTAAATAAGTAAAAAAAACCTGCGGTAGAGCTAGACACAGGTGATTGCCATAAGCTTCTATTCCGACATAGATTCATCTCTCGCTTCGTACATTCAAATACAGTACTCGGCATTCAACTTGGCCAAAATTGTGGCAAACGTCATACAACGAATGAATCGCGCAGTGGGTTAGGTAAGGTTTAAAAAAACGGTTTAAGTCACAAGTAAATATACTTATCTAGTATTTGTAACACTATTACAATCTGTCACGTATCTCTTAAATTGTCTACGTATAGATGGTACGCGAGCTTATATCTAATAGGGAACATCCACAGACTGGTTTCATGTCTTTTATGGTATGGCTTCTATCGTTACAAGTTTTGTTCATTAACATTCACCGCCAAAAATGTAAGTATCTATAATGATTCATATCTACTTTTTAATTTTAGAATAATATAGGGGGGTTATACGTCTGTACTTTAATGTCTCTTTTACTTAAAATATCATAAGTCCCGGGAAGAATTAATATAAGGTACCTACATTTCAATACTAAATGAAGTCGTTTAAAAAGGAACGTCAATTAAGGTCAAATTTTCGGTTTTTCAACTTTTCTTCTAAGCGAATTTTCCACTATAGACATACACATGAACTCCTTGGTACACAGCGAAATCTCCTCCAACCGATAAATCTTCATATTAAATATAACCTTCTTGCCATATATAAGGTACTCCGTTTAATATAATGTTAAACTTTTAACGGGCAAATCCTCGGACATTTTTAAGTAAACTAAGGCGTCACCGCAAACGGTTATACCGTTGTATTAAAAACATTTTAAGAAATACCTAGTTGCAATAATGAATTATAAAATTAAAGGAATATTTTTGTGACAGGTAAACATAGTATTTTACTAATTTAATTATTAACATAGATATTGTCAATAATTGTTCTTTTTCTTTTTTAATTCTGATCAGATCCAAGCAAAAAAAGAGATAAAAAAAAAACAATCCCCTTGAAATTCTCCAGAGAGGCACTTTGTATATCGATATAACAAACTTTACGCGGATATTCTGATATATTTTCCATTATCCATCCTACGGTAGACGGGAGGCGGGTGGCTGTGATTGTTGTTACCCTTGAGGACATTCATCTGGTGGTCCAAGTGAAGGTACGCTTTGCACTTACGATGTCTAGTGCACACCCATCTCATCCCTCTAGCTATTTTCATTTGTTTCCCATAGGTATACCCGTCGTACAGAAAAACCGATCTTCCGTCTAACAAGGGCAAAAACGAGCCTGGAAAGATAACACTTATTTACATGGGCATATCAGAATAGCTATGCGAAAAAATTACAGCGATTAATTTTAGCTATAGGTACTTTGGCAGATTTTCAATTCTAGTTTGACTTATTTTCTCGTATGTTAAAAGTCAAAATGACAGTTCAAAGGTTATCTGAGAACCCTTGGGCGGACTTTCAACAGATGAGTTGTTTTCAAAAAAATTGTACACAGTTAAGAGCTTTAATAAAAACAAAAGTTAGTTGATTCATTTGTGTAACGACAATTACCCATTCATTTTGTATAGGTAATTTTCGTTACACAAATGAGGCGATCATGATTTTGTTTTATTAACCCTTAATTTATGCACATTTTTTTTTATATTCACTCAGATAGGGGTTTGAGGGGTTTGAGTGACGCGTACAAAAATGACAGTCCGTCAGTGAGTGAAAATAAGTATGATTGGAGTAAGGTTTTAATCGGATCAGTTATTTTTACACCATCCAGTTTGCTTAAGTTTTGATAAACATAAATCATTTCACAGAAAAAATAAGTATTACATTGTGTGAAGTTGGTGATCGATTTCAAGATTAAAAACGTATAGGTACGTGTTGCTTTTTAGAAATGCAAAAAAAGCGGCAATGGTTGATTATTTGTCTGTGACGAAACATTACACTTATCATCCAGAGTTAATGATAGTTTTTTGTTTTATTAAAGTAAAGTTTGAATCTCAAATTCGACAACCGACTTTAATCAATATAAGGTACCGACATTTCAATACTAAAAAAGGAATGTCATTATCATTGGTTAATTTTTCGGTTTTTTAACTTTTCTTATAAGCGAATTTTCCAAAGTAAATATATAAACTCCTAGGTTCACAGCGAAATCTCCAACCGATAAATCTTCATCCTTACTAATATTATAAATAATAAATCAGAAAGTGACTTTGTTTGTTTGTTTGTTTGTTCCGCTTTCACGCCGTAACTACTGAACCGATTGCTTTGAAATTTTGCAGACGTAAAGATAGAAGTCCGGATTAAATAATAGACTACTTTTTATCCCGGAAAAAATTGATGTTCCCGAGGGAAAACAAAAATATAGTTTGCTTGATAGATCGATATCGATCGATGATAGATCGGTATCAATCGATGACCGATCGATAGATGATAGACCGATGGCGCTGTGTGTCGTTTGAAACGAGAATTTTTCTTATAGTTGTGCTTTATACCGCAATATAACCGAGTTCCACGCGGGCGAAAAGCTAGTATTAAATATAACCTTCTTGCCAGATATACTCCGTTTCATATAACATTAAACACGTACCTAACGGTCAAATCCTCGCACATTTTTATGTAAACCCAAGGCGTCACCGCAAACGGTATTACCGTTTGTATTGAGAACATTTTAAGAAATACCTAGTAATAAGAATTATTGCAATAATGAATTTTAAAATTAAAGGAATATTTTTGTGACAAGAAAACATAATATTTTTAGTAAATAGAAGTTACTTAACTCACTTCTTTAATTACTGTACCTACTTACTAATTTAATTATTAACACAGATATGGACAATAATTACACACATATACTCACGCCTGTATTCCCAAGAGGGGTAGGCAGAGCACGTGAATTCGAAAATCCAGTGCCACGTTTAGCAATTTCAGCAGGGTAACCAGATGGTCAAACGTGATATTGCAGTGACAGGTTGCTAGCCCATCGCCCACAATACACTAACCCTTTCCCAGAGTCGACTCTTACGACACCCACGGGAAGAAAGGGGGTAGTGCTATTCTAACCCGGCACCACACGGGGCATTATTATTATTCTTATTCTTTTAATTGTGATCAGATCCAAGCAAAAAAGAAATCGAATAAAAAGTCCCCTAGAAATTCTCCAGAGAGGCACTTTGTATATTAATATAACAAACTTTACGCAGATATTCTGATATACTTTCCATTATCCATCCTACGGTAGACGGGAGGAGGGTGGCTGTGATTGTTGTTACCCTTGAGGACATTCATCTGGTGGTCCAAGTGAAGGTACGCTTTGCACTTACGATGTCTAGTGCACACCCATCTCATCCCTCTAGCAATTTTCATATGTTTGCCATAGGAATACCCGTCGTACAGAAAGACCGATCTTCCGTCTAACAAGGGCAAAAACGAGCCTGGAAAGATAACAGTTATTTACATGGGCATATCAGAATAGCTATGCGAAAAAATTACAGCGATTAATTTTAGCTATAGGTACTTTGGCAGATTTTCAATTCTAGTTTGACTTATTTTCTCGTATGTTAAAAGTCAAAATGACAGTTCAAAGCTTATCTGAGAACCCTTGGGCGGACTTTCAACAGATGAGTTGTTTTCAATAAAATTGTAAACAGTTAAGAGCTTTAATAAAAACAAAAGTTTTTGTACAGGTAATTTTCGTTACACAAATGAGGCGATTGTGATTTTGTTTTTATTAACCCTTAATTTATGTACATTTTTTTTGATATTCACTCAGATAGGGGTTTGAGTGACGCGTACAAAAATGACTGTCAGTCAGTGAGTGAAAATAAGTATGATTGGAATAAGGTTTTAATTATCGTATCAGTTATTTTTACACCATCCAGTTTGCTTCAGTTTTGATAAACATAAATAATTTCACAGAAAAAAATAAGCATATATTGTTCGAAGTTGGTGATCGATTTCAAGATTAAAAACGTATAGGTACGTGTTGCACATACATACATCCATACATATTCTCACGCCTGTATTCCCAAGAGGGGTTGCACCTTTTTAGAAATGCAAAAAAAGCGGCAATGGTTGATTATTTGTCTGTGCCGAAACATTACACTTATCATCCAGAGTTAATGATAATTTATTGTTTTGTTTAAAGTAAACTTTGAATCTCAAACTCGACAACCGACTTTAATACTATTTCGCGTTGAACACAACTCACAAGAGACGTAGGAGCTTGGTGATGGCCTTAACATGGCAAGTTAAGAGCTATACTTTATGTTCTTTCATATAGAGTGATAATCATTGTATCGATAGACATATTACATTTCTCTACGTTTAGCGTGCTTCTTTGGCAATTATTTATGACACTTTGACATATTTCCCATTGTACGTTTTATGATACACGGGAGGTGGGTGACAGTGGACGGTGTTGCCTTTGATGAAACACAGTTCCTGATTTAAGTGTAGGTATGATTTGCAGTAGCTGTCTTTAGTGCAGGTCCATCGGAAGCCTTTAGCTAGCTTGAAGTGTTTGTAAAACGAATAGCCTCTAAACAGCAGAACTGGCTTTCCGTTTATTAATTCGATTAAGTATCCTGTAAAAGACAGACTATGTTTTACTTAAAAACCCTTTTATCCACATACATCACATATGTCTACAATATGTTCGGACACGATAAAGCAAATTACCTAAATTAGGAAAACTACATCCCGCAGTTCATAATAATGTTACTTTATAAAATCGGTCCACTTCATAAAACAGGGGGTAGGAAAAGAAAACAAATGATTTAAAATAAGAACACGCGTGGAGAGCAGGCGCGTACGCGGCGGCGCCGATGCGCGATTGTTTGCGGCATTCGCGTTTGCCGCCAATTTAGCTATTTATTGTACGTCATACAAATGGTACCGGACTTACCATACACGGACCGCTATAAAAATGGTGCAGTAGGATGATTGAATCATCATCTTGCCGCGTGTTGAATACCGTAAAATGCTGCAACATTGCCAACATGATGCAATTTTGCCTAATTTCAAAATCTGCTATTATTTACTTCGATACATTTCCAGTGGCATCTGTTCTTGCTCCTGTTTTAATTTACAGGCAGCATTATTCCTTCTTTTCAGGTAGACTACCAATGCTCCGCATTTTTCAATGAGTCGAATTAATAGTTCATTATCCTTGAAGGTATCTTGAACCACCAAGTTCAACGTATGCGCTGCAACTGTGGTGGCGTTTTTGTAGAATATGTAAGTATGTAGAATAGCTGGATTGTCCGTTGTAATGCAGATAATTTATTTGTAGATATCCTACTCATTTTCACATACGTATTTTATCTCCCGTGTTAAATTTTCAGACGTATGGGTGTCTCGAAGTTCTCCAGTGGATAACGTTACAGTTTTGAATTTGCCATCATAAATGAAATGTATTGCCAAGGCCATTTAACTTCTGCTGCTATCAGATGTCCACATCTGTGGTAAATATTAGCATATTTTGAAATCTGGCAAAATTGCATCATGTTGGCAATGTTGCAGTATTTTAAGGTACCAAAGCTGTTCTCTTGACTATAGTATTGAATGCACCCACATACTACGGTATCTTCTACGCCTACGCTTGAGTAATAGTAGTACAAAAAACAGTGTTTCTTCATCAAAATCCATCTTGTAAATGAACTCGCATCATAATTATTTTGCGATCGAACATTACTATTCCAAGCAGTCGTTTGTCTGCCTGATGCGGTGGTGTTCCGGTCGCGTACGACGCCAACGCGACCGCTGTAGAGCAGTCGGTCTCGACTTTGCAGTCGCAATAACTCTATGTTGCCATGCGGTCCGTCTATGCCCACCCTTACTTGTTCCTAAATCGTTTACGCTGTCTCTCATCATGAGTCATGCATGAGTCATTGTAAATTCAAGGTATGAATCAGGTGAAATAGGTAATTTAATTAGACACAGTACGGCAAAAGTAAGTAATTTATTTCCTTTATTCTGATACTTATACAACTATATTAACCCTTAACTGGTTTCGTGGTGGTGGCGCGACCCCCACGCGTGATATTTTTTAGAATTCCTTTACAACTCTGCACCGCGCGTGGGCGTCATTTTGTGTATTCTCAATTTCGGTCCGGTACGGCATTGCAGCGTTTAACAGAGTAGAGGTACGTGCGTTATAGAGGTAGGCGCTGTCACTTATGTGATAAGAAAAAAAAACGAAAAGTTTGTTACAAAATGTTACAATTGCAAGTACGACGAGTACTTATTTTTATTTCCAAAGTTTATTGTATTAGAAATAAGAAACTTTATAGATATTAGCTTAAGACTACCAAAGTAATAGTTTTTTTTTGTTTGTTAGTATAATGTAAGAAAAAAACAAAAGTCACAAATTTTATATGATTTCTTGTAGTAATTAAATATAACGAATTATTTTATGAAAAAAGCTATTATGTAATAGGGGCCGCGCGACCCCCACAAAACCACCTTAGTAAATTTTACTAGACTAGTTACGGGTTAAGATACTTTTATATATTGTCCATAGCGTGTCTTGTGGTAGACTGGTGGTGGGTGATTGTGGTTCATGTCACCCCTGTTGAAGTTTAGGTGGTCGTCTAGAATAAGATACGATTTGCATTGTTTATGTCTACTAGTGCACACCCATCTCACCCCTCTAACCAACTGTTTATGTTTGAAATACGTATATTCATTAAACAGCATCACACGGTTCCCTTTCGCGAGTTGCTATATAGAGTTGCTATGCATTTGTTTTATAACAATATCAGTGACAAGTAGTCCTGTTTCGGGCGACATAAGACACGTAACTTAGTCGTTTTAAGTTGGAAAATTGATGAAAGGCAAAGTGACAGGTTGCTAGCCTGTCACCTGAAGCATACCTACCTTAATCTATATCCTTCGTCGCCTCTTACATCATCCATTTAAAAAAGACCCAAAAGTTACCGTTGTTATGTGATCTCTTGTAGAAATTAATAAAAAAATATTGTATCAATAACACTTTTTTATAACAAAACTAAACTAAAATTGCGTACATTTGCATCCTAAAAGCTTTTATGTAATGCGGGCCGCGCGTCCTCCACAAAACCAGCTTATAGTGCAGTCATTGAAGCGAAAAATATGGTCTTACCTCCGAATTTTTTTACTGTGAACCGAATTGCATACAATTTTGGAA
>BHDV01032942.1:0-22878 GCA_005406045.1 Adoxophyes honmai | reverse complement strand
AAATTCAGAGGTGCGAGCCCGGGGTTTGAACCCACGACCCTCTGCTTGAGAGGCCACAGTTCGAACCGCTGGGCTATCACGGTTACTTAGGATGGATATAACATAAAGAGAATCAAATTTAGTCTCGGAACAATTTAATCCTACCCGTTGTTTTCATAATGAAAAATTGATTTAATGTCGCCCCACACGGGCCACCGGCCACAGCCACAAACTCCGCCACGAGAAGCTAGACGCAGCTACAAAAGTAGTTGAAGCGCGACAGCCACTTGTTTAGTTCAGACAGCCGTTTAGTGGCCGATGCGGGCCGCAAGAAGCGAACTGCGACGATTGTAGCGTGTGACGGTCACTGGCTCACCATGTTCGGCGAGTCCATATCCGTACCAATATATAAATGTGAAAGTGTGTTTGTGTGTTTGTTTGTTTGTCCGTCTTTCACGGCTAAACGGAGCGATGGATTGACGTGATTTTTTAGGTAGAGATAGTTTAGGGCATGGAGAGTGACATAGGCTACATTTTGTCACTTCATAACCCCCCATTTCCCTAAAGTGAGGAGTGGAAGTTTTCAATGTAGAAAGCTATAAAATTGGTATGTGTGCTATCTCTTCTGTGATACCCCGAATTTAACGCGAGCGGAGCCGCGGGCAAAAGCTAGTAAAATGTATAAAAACTACAGGAAATATGGAAGTGGCGGCGCTTCGTGGTTGTGACCGGTCGCCCGTGTGTGGGAGCTCTAACTAACGCGTAAAGAATGACATATTCCAGGACTAAGTTTTGAAACAGCATACCTGTATATTTATGTTAGGCATGACATAATCCTTATATAAAAAAAAGACATGAAATATCCATTAAACTGTAAAGAGTGGCGATGTACTAAAGGGAGGCCAAATTAGGAGTACCCGAAACCGTCGAGCGTGTATGATGAGACTGATGAATGTTAGTGAAGCGAAAGAAGTATGTCAAAATAGAAGCGAATGGCGCTCTGTTGTCACTGCCTTCCCCGCATGAAATAAGGCGTGACGGTTATGTATGTATACATGTATACAGAGTAAACTGACTTATTAATTAACAGTTTTTAGCTGGCAGCCACAGGGGTACATTAAATTTTAACATATTTCCCAGTCAGAGTCCTCCGGTACCGCGGTGGTGGGTGACAATGCTCGCTCATAGCGAACGTGATGTTATACTTCTGGTCCATATTGAGGTAAGCAGTACAGTTGACGCTGTTGGTGCAAGCCCATCGTACAGTCAGCGTGCGGGCCAATGTCTTCCTCCGGTAGTAGGTGTACCCCTGAAATAGGAAGACCCGTTTCCCATGCACCAAGTCCAACATACATCCTGAAAAACGTGACACATTTGTAACATATTTATTTTGTCATGCTAGTTTGGGAGGTAAAAGAGAGAAGGGTATAGCCCGTATAACATCAACTGGATTAAAAAAAGGTTGTTGGATCATTTCCTTAAAATCGTTATTTCTAGGTAGTTCGCATTCTTTGACAAATGCCTTTTTTTCATTGGAGTTTTTTTTTAAAGTAGCATTATCGCCCAACTTAAAGCAACACAAGTTCTAGAGCCTAAAAATATAAACGCACTCGCTGACGAGGTAAACGATGTGTATGAACTATTTTATTTTTCAAATGACTGCTAGCAAGTACGGTCACTGTAAACTAGTGGTAATGGTACAGATCTTTCGCTAACTCTTGAACTCATAGAAGAAATCGTACCAAGTGAGGAATCTCCAATCGCAGGTCACAAAAACGTTGGCCCAAACGAGTATGTGATTATTCGAAGGGCCACCCATGTGACAGAATTCACAAAATCAAACGACAGATAAGTATTTGAGACTTTTGAATGATTTATTAAAAGTTAGAAAAAAATGCTTACTACAGGATAAGTAATGAAAGTAAGTAAGATTTAAGAGTTACAAAATAATTTTACGTTTTATATCATCCTTTTTTTTCATAATACAATACTATTGCTATTATAAACACACAAGCCAAGGTAATGGGAGACAGTGACTTGTATGAAAGTACACGTCTCTCACGCTTCTATCTCACTTTAACATATTTGCCACTTTTGGTCTTGTGGTAGGTAGCAGCTGGGTGTTTATGCTCATGCTTGGCCATGATCATTCTATTCATGTTGTCTAGGTGGATGTATGAATGACAGATGGCGTTGTTCGTGCAGGTCCAACGAGTAGCCATGCCTTTGGCTATAACGTTTTTTTTAGTATAGGCGTAGCCTTTGTAGAGGTAAACTTGTTTTCCGGTAGTAAGTTCAACAAGGCCTGCAAAATACAGAGAACGAATACATAATAAAAGTTAACTGTAGCATTTAACATAAGACCACGTGTTTATCCAGCCAGCTTAGTATGGCAAGGCGCGAGCAGAGCCGCGGGCGAGTTAAACTATATCTATCACTATCGAATTAGGGGCCGTAAAAAATAATAGGTAGTCTAACTTGCGGACGCGTGTTGCCGTGCTAAGACTGCAGATACTCAAAATATTTTACTCTGTATGGTTTGTGAATGGACAGCAGGACTCTGGCCAGCAGTGGGATACCAACCCAGGCTCAAGATGTTTTAGGGAAAACGGTCTAATCGCGTAGTTCAGATTGTATTGAATCCCAGGTCAGTCCTTATCTAACTGCATTGTATAAACACCATAATTCGAACGACATTTTCACTTCTATCCCACAAAAATAATCCGTAAAAACACAGCATAGTTAGCATATCTTTTAATTTTATTAATATATGAACGACAAAAAATTTAATTTGCAACATTCAAGGAAAAAATCTGTTAATTTCATCTTTCTTTCGTCATAGTTTAACATATCGGCCAGTGCTGGTCATATGGTAGCGAGGCGGTTTATGATGATGCTCATTTTTCGCCACGATGACCTGGTTCATTCTGTCGGTGTGTATATATGCCGGACATATGTTGTCCCTTGTGCAGGTCCAGCGGATCGCCATACCTTTAGACAACATTCTCTTTCTGGAATATGCGTAACCATTGAACAAAAAAAGTTGTTTCCCGCTTGTAAGCTCGATCGGACCTGTGAAATACAGACACATTTACAAAAGCAAGCAATATTACCTATGAAATTTGCATTTCGTATGGGATAAAAGTTGCGGTTTCCATAACAGCTGTTTTTCAATTTATTTTGCAACTGATTGTAAAATACATGTTCGTGGTTATTTATGTGACTGTTGCATATTAAAAGGCATCAGTATAGGTACGAGTGTAAGTTTATGAAATGCCTGTCGACTGAAGTTAATGAGCATTTTAATGCCTAAATTAAGTACAGTAATTATGTACAATACAGTCTACATAACTTTAACTAGATTTATAATAGTTTTGAAGATAACATTTGTACGAAGTACAAAGAACAGCTAAAATTGCGACGGCGGCACACCCGTGTCTTAATTTGAAATTATTTTGATTTCTTCTTCCTATCACCTGTTGTATAAAGTAGACCGATTTTATAAAGTAAACATTATAATGCACTGCGGGATACTTACATGTTCCCATTGCAATTTCCATCATGATGTCAGTTTCAATATAAAAAAAAAACTGAACGCTGGAAACGAAAATAAACGTGTTCTCACCATACTTCCTTTGTAGTTGGATAAATAAAAACTCTAGTTTTATGACATTCAAAATTTGCACGATATATACCTAACACTGAATATCTTTCGTCTGTTATATTATAATATCGTAGTTAGAAGCACGAAGGAAAAATCGCCAATGTCACGAGTAAGGACCCAACATTTGACGTATTTACCGTCATCAATAGATTCTTACGAAACAATAAATAAAACAACAAAGCCGAAGCAACAGTCATTTCTACTAGATCACTTATTAAATAAGGACATTCACACAACGCTAAATATACCTATCACGTTCAAACTAGATCTAAAAATGTGATGCGTTTATCCGACTTTCGTAGTATACTCTAGATTTGATAAATTTTCCGCTGTTGGTCTGGTGGTAAGACGGAGCCGGGTGGTTATGCCCGTGTTTTGCAGCAATAACCTGGTTCATGCCGTCTACGTGGATGTATGCTGAACAGATGTTGTTCCTCGTGCAGGCCCAGCGAGCAGCCAAACCTTTGGCAACGACTTGCTTTTTGGTGTACGCGTATCCATTGAACAAGAAAATTAGTTTCCCGGTGGTGAGTTCGATGATGCCTGTGAAATAATGACAATGAATACCAAACAGAAGGTTTTACCGAAATGTTGGGCATCGTAAGGGGGCGTCCATAAATTACGTGAGGTGTTTTTTTCAGTTTTCTTACCCTCCCACCCCCCTCGGTGAGATGTCGTGAGATTTTATTCAACCCCCTCCCCCACCCCCCAAATCTCACGTGAGATTTTTCAAAATGTCATTTTAAAAAGAAAAAAATAATATTAAGACGTAACTTAAAAAAAACTTAAATTTTCTTCGTTCGGATACACTCATGAAGTGTCAAATATAAAGCGCCATCCACATACCTACTCACTTCGCTTTTTAAGACCTTAGGCATCTGGATGAAATGGACCAAAATAGTAGTTTTTTTGTTTGTTTGAAACAAGAAAAAAATTGCGTGATATTTGCCGTGACCCCCCCTCCCCCCAACGTGAGATTAGGTGAGATTTGACTCGACCCCCTCCCCCCCTAAAACACCTCACGTAATTTATGGACGCCCCCTAATGATTTGATGTAATTATGGAAGGTGATGATTCACTAGCGAGATCACTCTTTAAGTGGTTTACCAGGATTTAAATCTATCTCTTAATTCTAATTGACAATTTAATATGAGTGAGTCATGTTAACATTTTGCACTCATAGTATCAACGAAAAAGGTAAAACATAACAATAAAATATACTCACATTTATGCAGTCAAAACATGACTAAGGACGTTTAAATAAACAATGTTATTTCGTTAAAAATGTAATCGTAGCCACAAATGAGATAAAATAAAAAAGCAACGCCACACACCTTAAAATTAATGATTAAAAAACATCAAAATACAAAGAAAGGATAAAATAAAACTCACTTAATTGTAACTACAACGCTAGGTCAGTCTCATAGGCAACAAATCAGGCAAATTTCGAGAATAAAATGAGATCTAACATATGAGACGGCGTGATGAAAATCACAAAAGCAAACTAAAATATATATTAAAACATGGAAATATCTAATTCTAATCACATCATAATACTGGGTTCGTTAATAAATGCAAAAAATATCACACTTTCCTGGTAGTTTCATGTTAAATTCTAAACGTAGTTTATAGCTACTCAGCTCAAAGACACATACTTCACGTCAACAAAGGCACATTCTATAATATGTATAAATTGTAAATGCGTGTAATCACAGCAACTTCATATGCATAATATTGCTCTTCTCAATTGTGATGATTGAGCTTACAAATACGTCTAAGTTACATCTAATCGCTCAATTGGCTGATGATTGGAAAAAACAGGACTATACATTCACCTCGCTACCTGAGCGAGTAGAACAGACTTACATTAACTTACATTAAACTTAATCCAATTTTGAGAAGGACTTACGAAGTTGTATAGTAACTACGTAATGAAAACAATAAAAACTGGTACTTCTAACCTAATCACTCAATTTCACTACCTCGCGTAGGGTTTCTTTTGTACTATAAAAAAATACCCGATTCCTTGCAAATACTTTATCACAAGGGAAGTATATAAGTTGTTTGTATTAAGTAAATATAAGGCCCGCATTTATAGCGGTTCCACCTGCAACGTTAGAGAACATGATTTTGTGCTTAAAGAAGACTCTACTTCAGTTCTGCTGAATATAGTTTCCTTCTGCAGAACACGCAACATTTAAGATCTCACTACATAGCTTTGGTCTACATATTCAAGGATTCAAGGACCTCAACGGGCAGTACGTACATACATAAAACGAAAGAAACCCTGCTCCAACGAGAAAAAAAATGCGAACTAAAAATTAGCAAAAACGCTATGAGCCACCAAATAGTCCTGGAGTGAGGGCATCGGCTGCTCCATGACAAAACCCAAATCCCCAAAATCAGCACTGGGTTCAAAATTATCAATCGGAATATTTTTAGGCTTGACTTTCTTCTCTTTCTTAGGCTTGACTTTCTTCTTCAATTCAACCTGCTTCATGAATTCCAGTTTCTTCAGTTCGTTTTGCTTTTTGGCGTTCGGCTTCTTCACTTTGCTAGGAGGATGACTGTGGGCAGTATTCGCTTTGAGGACTTCTAATTTATCCGTGATGATGAGATGAGCACGGCACTTCCATTTGGAACCGTAGGCGGTACAGCTCCAGCGATGAGCATTGGTTCTGGCTTTCAAATGCTTGTAGAAGGTGAAGTTGTTCAGTCGAAGATTGACACGGCCATTGGGACGGAGGTAGAACTCAACTGTGGAGGAAATCCTTTGTCAGATACTATCATCGACCTTAGTTATAATGCGAAGAACCAAAGGAAATACCATTTGAAAGTTTTGCTTTAGTAGGTCTTCCTTGGGTTCGATAAGATATGATAACTAAGAATAAACATATAACCTAAAGGATGAAGACACCAAAATAAATGTAAGCGAGGCAAACTTGTATATTTTAATTATTCGGTTTAAAATAGCATTTAATCTAAAAAAATTAAAGTACATTGTAAAAAATCGTCAAACGACGAAAACAAAGCCACTATAAAATTATCTTAAAATTACGTGATGATTATATAAGACATAATTAATATCCGAGACCAAATATTGTGATAATTCAAACAGTAGAACGCCCTACGCGCACTTAAGGTGCACGGTCCTAACACTACGTTAAATTTAAGCTTTATTATTATGATTCGAGACCACGAAAACAATTAATAGCTAGATTACAATAAAACACTAATGATATAAAGGTTGTCACAGTAGTAAAGAGACAAATAAAAAAAAATGAAAATTAAAGTGCTTTTTTTAAATAACCGTTATGTCTTCCATTGGGGTTAAACATACACACTTTTAAAGTTTTAATAATGAAGATATCTGAACAAAACGTATTTGCAGAAAAGATTATTCAGATTTATAAAAGCAGTGGAAAAACGGACACGATAAGGTAAACGTCCCTATGCTCGACACTGACCCAATACTTGGCACTTGCAACCTTATGTCATAGTATGACAGGTGACAGATGGGTGTCATCTACTGGGGTTGAGGCGTCGAGCAATGGTACTTTTACCTTACGTTATTTCTCTGCAAAAGGTTTGGGAAGAACTACTTTTATCGAATTGTAAAGCTTTTTGAAGAAACGCAAAAACATACAAGAACACTTTCAAACGAAAACGTCCTATTTTTTCGGCTAACAACATAACTAAAGAAAAAATAGTTTATAAAGGCAAACCATCGATGTCTTTGACAGTTTTTGCAAACAATAATATAAAAAATAATGAAAAATCTTAATCGTTAACGGCGTTTAAACATCGATGGACTAATTTAGCTAAAATTGTGGCAACAAGGTCTGGAAAAGCTATAACACTATAAATTAATATAAAACAGCAAAATATGATTTTATTCCTAATTGGACAATGTAAGCAGTTTATTGCATTTTATCACTAAATATTTTCATTTCAATCTCGTCTCTTTACTTATGTGACAGCCATAAGGCATGAGAGGCTGCTAAGCTAAAATCCTACACGCCCCTGTATGCTTGCTATCTTTAGCGAGAGAGCAGAATTCGCATCTTCTTCGTCCGATGAACTCTTCTTTACCTGAAAGAACAAAACAACTAAAATTTCAACGAAGTAGGTTATAACATTTAAGAGTTTTAGGAAAAAACTAACGGGTTTTTTTTTGTAAATGACTCAGAGTGCTGCGAAAGAAAAGATTCATCATAATCATCATCAGCTCATAGCAGTCCACAGCATAACATATATTTATGCCATGGCACGTCACTTAACCATCTCTTAATCTCTTCCAAGAGCAGCCTGTTATACTCTTGTCAGAGGATATTATGCTCGTCCGCTTACTGACCCTTAAGACGTCTACGTGGAAAGAAGAATTAGAGTTATAAAAGAGAAATAAACTTACATCCACTTCCCTGGCAAATTGTTGCTTGATCTTCTCCAGAAAATAAGTCGAAGGGGGGTGTGTGTGCTCAGTATGAGCCCTCACGACCAGCATCTCCTTGGTCACGTGGAGAAACCCTCGGCAGGACCTGGACCCCATCTGGGTACAGCTCCATCGGAACCCGTCTCTCAAAATCTTGTGCTGATAGTAGGTATAGCCGTTAAGCATCAGGAGATCTTTTCCAGTGCGGCCTTTGACTAGGAGAACTGAAAACGAAATGACTGTTAATACCTGCGTTGGAACTATGGGGATAACATGCTCTATAGCTGAAAATATCTTTCGGAAATAATTGTAGAAGAGGTAAATAAAGTGAACCATTCGTCAATTTTATTGCATAATCATAACTAAAGGTTAGTTTGTTTTCCAATCAGTAAACAAATGTACATAAATTTGAAGTCTGACGAGCGGATTGAAACAATGATTTGTTACTTCTTTGTGTTTTTGTCAGTCGTCATATTTCTACTTTGCATAGGTAGCATTACCTTAAATATTCTCAATTTTCCTAAGAGAAATTGTTGCAATTGCTAACAGAAAGGTGTCATCTAATGGTAAATTTCTTACTAAATTAAATCCCCTGTCGATGCGAGTAATCTTAACTTGAATTCCAGCTGTTACAATGCTGAAAGGAGAAGAGGGAAAGGACAATGGACATATTCAAACAACTCAATCGATAATACAATCGACGGTAGATGGCGGGACGACTTGAACGCGTAACACAAAGGCCTGACCTGATATTACGCCAAATCAGGAATGTGGGATACTTTTAACAGGATAGCAAAAAAATCGATGAATACATTTATTCACAACATACTACTAAACAAACTAAGGTTTGCTGGTGATTTTGCAGTACATCAAGCTCGATCTTTTAAACAAATTGCTAGGAAGGTGCGTGTGGATGTCTACGAATTTGATAAGCCGTCCATCGTCGTCAAGTATTAAGTAGGCCTTGCATTTGCTAGAAGTATGGCTGCTGCACATCCACCTAATGCCACTCTTGAGGATGCAATGTTTGAAATACGTGTAGTCATTCAACACAGCCAAGGTTCGACCGATGGAAGTGCTAATGAAGATTACTGAAAGAAAAACTGCGATGAATATCCTGAATGAGTTTAGTTGAAAACAAAGACTGTCGTTCAAGGTTCCTTCAGACCGAGTCAGGAGGTAGGACCAAACCAAGGATAACAGGACCATATGTACAGTCGCGAACCGGGATTGATGAGCCACTTGCCACTGTTCGCAATTTAGACGTGTAATCAATGACCGATGTGACAGACTAGATGTCAGCTATTGGATTACTATTACACGACCAAGTTACAAACATAGGTAAGTGGCTCAACAATCCCTGTTCGCGATGGTACGTTAAACCTTTCAGAAGGTCTACTTAGGTTACTTACAATATGAGTGATTGATGAGAGATGCAAATCGTACGTGAGAGTGACCATCAATTAAAACATCAAGCTAAACAACATTTTGATGTAGGAAACAAAAATGAAACACAGAATTTTACTGCAGATTTATAAAACAGATTCAGGTGTCATTCGCCTGCCAAAGTAGAACGATAGACTAACTTTAATCTAAAATAAGTAAAGCTATCATCCTAATTACAATAATACGTATAATACCGAAAGGGTACCTAAAATGGTAGATGTATCACGTTCTGATAAATATATAGCTAAGCACAATTTAATCGTGGGAGAAAACATGACTAGGATTTTTAATTTCATATATCTCAAATACATTAAAACTATGACAGTAGAAAATTGTTCCTTATTTGGCAAGTAACGTTAGAATACAAGAAACTAAATCTATATTGGCACATTAAGTAAGTACACCAGTTTCCATAAAAGTACTATACAATACAAGGTAACAACTAGTTACCTACTACAATAATGGACCTTGACTATAATGATATAAGATCTATCATGCGCCGTCTAAACAAAACCGCATAAATAACGCTACATGCGCAAGAGTGGTCCGCCAAATAAGCAAGATCAAGTTCACGCGAGGTGAATGATCTGAAGACTACTAGCGCCATCTTTTGACGCACTCAAGTAACATAATGCCGTTATATAACGCCCCAGACGGGCCAATGTATAAGAAGTTGCAGATCTTTTTTCACACTTCGAATGTAATTTAGTTCTTCATACTACGAATCATGGGCACTTTCGACACAAATTGAAAGAAAAAAACAAATGTTATGATTCCATTCCCTAACCGTGAATAAGGGTATGACAAAAGTAACGGAATGCATTTTTTGTTTAGTTATCGATATCGATTGTGCTCTTGAGTTAACTCCGTGTAGTAACAACCGTTCTTTTTCTTTCAAAATGGCCCATCAAACATCTTATGAACTAACCGAGGAGATCCATGGAATACTAAGGCGGACTCATCCGACCGTGGTTGTACAATAATTAAAAGAAATGTGTCTGTGGTCTCTAACACTAAAGTAAAATAAAACATTAATATCCAACTTCAAGTCAACGCAAGCCGGCTTATGAACATCATGTCCTTAATTCAAACAACCTAGTTTGAATATTTATGGGGTTAAAAAAATTGCCAACTTAAGCACCAAACGAATCGTCAGAATATATCTGATATTTTTTGCTTAAAATTCATTTCAACGATGCCTATTTTTAGTTGGTCTAATGTAATGACCACAAAAAATTCACCAGCATTAAGCTGCTCAACTAAAGCCGCTTGTATCACGACACGACGCTTGCGGTTAACACGTTCGCGTCCGGTGACACAATTGACACAAAGTCTGTGACCAAAAAATTCTTACTCCTATGCCAGTGACACATATCTGTGACCATGTTGTTCGTACTCCTGACCACGATAATTTCGCCCGGCATAGCTTAAGGGCTCAGTGAAACGCTGCCGGACGCGAACGTGTTAACGCAAATAGAGTATGTACAACACGAAATCTAATTCTCACTTTATTTTTAATACTCTGTTCAAAGAGAGCTTGAGATTATAACGAATTACCACGCTCCAAACGCAATGACAGCGGAAGCGGAACGGTGCGGCGCGGTGGCGTGGTACGATCAAGGACTTTACCCTTAAAGTCGCAACATTAAGAACAAAACTAGCATTCAAGCCTCACGTTGTCATTCTACAAAAAATAATTGTAAAAAAAATAGAAAAAGATAGTCTCGTGGTATGTATGGCATACCATACACTGCGAAATTAAGGGTTAATCCATAAGCCATCATAGAACCTTTTCAAAGAAAAAAACATTACGATTTCCCTTGATCCTTGATAATTAATGGGATGGCACTATGACTTTTACTGTGACCTGATTCCATGGTGGCTCATAAATTAAACGAACTGTACTAACAAAACGCTTATTTCCTAGCCGGTGTGATGTGCGCGCTCCTTCGTTTGATTTCGAGTGTTACAACCGATATAATGGTCGACATCAAACTTAGTACGAAGTTTTGTAGTAGGGGTAAATTCGCGCATCGCTTTTTCCTAGAAAAAAAGCTTGCTAAGTTATTAGCCGAGAACTATACACTGACGACACCGCGCCGCGCCGCCCCGCTTCAGCTGTCATTGCGATTGGAGCTTTAAGGCTAAGCGCGCACTACGACTTTTTGTCGCACGACAATTTTGTCGCAGAAATGCAACGTAAGGGTTTATATGTCATCGCGCGCACTATGATGAAAAAATCAGTATGGACCGCGCTATTTTAAAATCGTGTCGCACGACAAAAAGTCGTAGTGCGCGCTTAGCCTAAGGTGGCGGTTCTCGCCGCGACAGAGACAAAAGACTGAGACAGAAGACCGCGACTAGAGATCGCGGCTGCCACTTGGCATGATGTAAGCGACGGTTCAAGAGCGAGACAGGAACTACTGAACTACTGACAAGTGACGATCGCGATTTCCAGGCCGGTCTTTTAAGAGGAAATATGCCGGTCGAGGGAATTGAAAAATAGGTATTTGCTAAATCTATTGCTGTCGCGCCGTGACCTGCCCAGACGGCGTCGAGTGCGATAAGAACAACTACGGCTCGGACCGAAAATACCTATGAAAATTTTTCAAAAACAACGTTTCGTAGTCCCCTGATTTCTTCTCCAAAACTGAACCGATTAAATATGTTTTTTCATTAAATGTTTAAAAAATGTCATAACTGTGTTCCTATGTTCTTATATTTTGATATAATTGTGTAAAAATTGGTTTCTAGAGGTTTGAACACGACGGAAAAAACTTACCAATTTTTCATGTTTTTGAAGGTTAATATCTCCTTAAATAATTCAATAAACAAAAAAAGGAAAACATAGGAACATGCTAATATATCATTAGATTGTTGATGTAAAAAATCATTGTTCTACGGGTAATATCCAGTGAGGAATCAGGGGACTACGTTTCCATACAAAATATGACCGCTCCATTTCCTCTTAAACTGTCGCGGCAGTAACCGTAATCTTCACATAGATTTATGACTAAAATTTGATATAACTAACATTGTCTTTTTAGATACTAGGAATGGTATTTACGAACTACAAATGCATAAATATAGTACCTGCCTATTATATTGCTTGCTCAGGATTCATTCTAAATAAAATACACCGCAAGGATACCAATTTCTACTTCTCCCCTGGTCTATTATAAAAATTAAAAAAAAACGTATTTTTTGATTTAGAATAACATCTGCCAATTTCTTTCGTGTATGTCGTAAGGAGCGACTACGGAAATAGGTTTAAATTCAGAACCTGGCACTTTTATGTCTCTGTTTTTCATCTACATATTTGTAAACCAAAAACTATGTTACAACCGTAACAAGTGACTCATAAACGTGAAATAGTTACTGTTTTGTCTATGTAATATTTCGTGTGCTATGCCTGTTCCTACTATTTTGTAATGATGATGTTTATATTATGTTACATTCAACAATTCATTGAGACAAAAGCCATTTTTCAAATTTATTCAAAAATTAAGTAAAAAGCGAATCAAACTCTTGTTACGATATGAAATTCAGGATGTTGCAAGCTAAAATATCACGCTTGTGTTCCCAAAAGGCGGAACACACAAAACGTTACATACACAAGACTATATTACGTATTGTGTCCACTTCTAGCCCAATCTTAAAGCAACTAAAAGAGGTATTCCTAGTAGTGACAAGTTGCTAGTCTGTCGCTTAAAGCTTAATCTACTTCCCTAGTCACCACTTACGACATAATTTCATCATCTACCGGGTAATGTATATAACACAGTGTAATTTAGGCAAAGCTATTAAATAATAAACCTCCTTCTTGATCAATCATTGAAGTTGTACTTGGTGTAATTATCGTCGTGGTTGTGGAATCCTTTGTGCTTTATGTATCTACCCTCGACGGTAGTTTGGATGCATGAATTGCAGCCCAGCCTCTTGCGGTCCCTGCACGTCCAGTTAATGGTGTTCTGGTAGCGGTTGTTGATCCAATACTTGTTGTCTTTGAAGATGAGGACCATGCTCCCAGTACGGTGGGAGGGTAAGTAGTAGATCCCTGAAAACATACCTTCTTTAGTACCTGTAGACTTAGCACGACAACACGCTCTAGTCGCCTCGCGCGCGGGATAGTCTACCCGTCACTTTCTGACGTCTCTAGTTAGACAGTGACAGGTATAGTCTATCTCGCGCTTATCTCTACTCGCGCCCTGTCGTGCTAAGGGGACTGAGACAACGCAATCGGCTTAGCACGAAAGGGAGAGCTGCGCGCAAGACTATGCCTGTCACTGTCTAAATAGAGACGTCAGAAAGTGACAGGTCTATCCAGCGCGCGAAACAACTCACACCTACAGATAATTTGTGCTAATTGAACCCAAATATAGTCGTGACTACTTTAAATTGGATTAAACATAAACTGCCATGAGCGTGAGATACATTCAGGCTTTAAATCGAGATTAGCTCGATATTTTTGGGCCGGTTTGTGACACTTCATAGGGAGCGGTAGCTAACAGGGGTGACGGTTAGTCGGTTACCTAGTCGCTCGGAGCGCGGTGGCACGCATTGCGCGTCTAACCGCTGCCGCCGTGGCGGGTTGGTCACGAATTGGCTCAACATGTCGAGCTCATCTCGATATAAAAGCGTGAGTGTATCCGTCTAATTTTTACTTAAACTACGTTTAGTTGGATTTTCAGAGAGGAACTGGTTTGTATATAATATGCGCGCGGGAAAGATTTTTTTGTTCAAAGGAGCAGGGTTCGACCTAAGAGGAGGTGGCGGGACGATCTAAACACTTTTCAAGACGATTGTCATGTGCTTATGTGCATGCTCAGGATAGGGAATTGTGTGAGAAGAAAGGAGAGGCCTTTGCCCAGCAGTGGGATATATTATTGGGTTAAAAAAATATATTTTTAGATCAAGACTAGGTGAGAAGATTCGGTCTTTGGAAGCTCATGGGAAATAAATAAACCTCCGTTACCAGAATACTGTATTTCAATATATCGCAAAAACTATGTCTAAAAACTAGCAGGTCCCTACAGCAGAACGCTCGAGAACTATGTAAACAATAAAACAATAAGTACATCACATGGTTAAAAACGTATACAGTAAAAAACGTATAAAATCACTTGAGTGTTTGTCTGGTAAAGAAATCTTTTTCTCTAATGAATCTACCGTCGTGGCACTGCCGCAAACGGGGTGGGTCGTGGATGTGTCGGCCTCTGAAGATGGAGATATAGTCTATCCCATCAAGGCCTTTGTAGGTGATGACGTCAGCCCTGCACCCGTGGACGTCTCTTGAGGAGCAGTACCATTGCTTCTTCCCGTGTGCCTGGTGGTTCTTCATGTAGAATGTGAATCCGTTGAGGATAAGGAGACCGGCTCCTGTTCGCCCCGGTATGAACTGAGCTGGAACTGTGAGCACAACCAGATTAATAAATACCGTGGAATGAAACGAGGGTACCGCTGTGTTAAATTTTTATTTTGGTGTGGAGTCTACATGGTCTTTTGGAGACAGCATGGAAACTTCACTTCGAATTTGCCTTGTTGCAGGGGATTTAGGGATGAAGGGTGTGTAAATAAAAATGCAGAACACGTGAATTCTTTATTTTCTGCTGCGGGGTGGGTGAAATAAAGAAGATTTCTGTATTTATTTAAAATTATAAAATAGGTTACATTGTGTCTTAAAGCTAGTAAAAAGTTTAAAATTTTCGCGATTATTTTTCGGTTAAAAAAAATTATGTAATGGCACCATGGTTAAAAAAAAGAAAACAAATAAAATATTAACTGTAATAGTGAAGAGGATTCAAACCTGAAAGTAAGACACCATTTCGGAAAAAGTGTTATCATAATAATGATTCATTTATAATAACTTCATGAGTTAAAAAAAATACTATTAAAAAAAAAACTTTGCAAGCTGTCCCACTTCTGATATTATGATTAAAATACTTTTGTGACTCCAGGCTATTTCAACAAATTTGCTCTTTTGGTACGAATTAATTTTTAAGACAAGTTTTTTGTACAAAAAAGTGTTTACTTACTTACTTAATTTAATTATAAAATTAAAATTTTAATTTGACAGACAGAGTGGTCCCTTTTACCACTGTAGCTAACTGCGAATATGAACTATGTTGTAGTAACTAAAAATATTTTCCTGAACTATTTACTATAGAACGACCACAAGACATACAAACATTTCACACCTACAGGAAACGAACCTGCTATAATGTTAGACTCATCATCTAATAACTTTTTCATCTTCACGATAATACCACATACTCTTAACCTTTGTAGTTGTAAACTATACATACATACTTACAGACATAACACTTGTATTTCCAAAAGGAAGTAGGCAGTGTACACATCACAGTGTTTACTTACTTACTTACTTACTTACTTACTTACAATCTTTTTGTTCCACTTACTCCTACTTTGTGGTGATTACTATACATACCAACTTTACATATTTTTGTAACAAACATACAACATACAATTCATACATACATTACGCCTGTATTCCCAAATGGGGCAGGCAAAGCACACAAAATGCTATGTAGACAATACCATGCCAATTGTACATTTCATGGCCAGTTCTACCATTTACAATTGAACGGTCAATTGACAATAGTGGACCTACAAAGTAATCTTATAGATCCAATGACTATGTTAATGGTAGTTAATTTTATCTTAAATACACACATGCATACAAAGTTGATTTCTACTTAATAAGCATTTAGCAGAAAACTGCTCTGCTTGCCATCAGACATAATGGCAGTAAAACCACAATAAAAAAAAAACCTATTCCTACTTACTTATTAAAAACGTAATTGAACTTCACTCATAATTCTAGTTTCCGTAATACCTAGATGCAACAAACTTACATACATACGCTCGGAAACACTTTTTTTTGTGTTACGGAGAGTAAAAACAGATGCTACCATCATGTGAGTTACATCCAATAGTTTCACCATACTTAAACCAGACAATTTGTAATTTACAATTACAAAATGTTATACACATTTTGACACAACAAACATACATACATACATAACAGATACATACATACATTGACTAATAGTTATAATTATAACAGCTTTAATTATAAAGCTTGACCATCAGAGACAAATCCACCTTATTATTATTTATTTGTATTATAGTATCTGCATTTTTCTCTCTTTGTATAATAGAGAGATTTTACTTACTTACTTACACATCATAATTCAATTTTGTAACCCATTGAAACATACAAACATACTTTTCCGAACAATTGGTTGTCAAATAGGTCTTGTTTCATAAGTAAAAAACTTATCTTTGAAACTCCACCTATTTCTACAGCTAAGTTTTTAATCATGTCTGTAAAGACAAAGATCCAGTAACATTCAGATGCATTGGTATTAAAATTTAATACCGTAATTATAGAATACAACAAATATACATCAACACCTGAAATATAAGTAGGGTAGTTAATTGTTATACTACCTGTCATTCGTAATCTCAACATTGAATCAACAATGTGTCTGTACAGACAAACTGTCTCTAGATTGATTGCAAGTAGTCTCGGTGTATGTCTTTACACAATCATATACAACGGGACACGGGTAGGTCTACCCGAGAGTGTATTTTGCATAATAATAGAGTACAGAACTAACTTCACACAGGGGTGGCATTGGTGACTTAGTTTGATGTCTACGCTAAAGTAAACTAATTAAAAATAAACCTTAAGAACTATGACAAAATTTCAGTCCTACCAAAAGAGCAAATGTTACGGTCAGCAGGTATTTTAGTAATAAAATTGGCAACCTCTAGGATGCACCAAACTTTTTTGAAGAATAGTGTAAATCATAAGACAAAACAATAAAAATAATGCTACAGTAAACGTTTCCCTGTTAGTGGTGAGGTAAACCGACATAGATGATCGAAAATATAACACGTTTTCCGAAAAGTACCTGACTTAGCTGCATGAAAAACCAAAACTAAGGTCCACCATACTTTGTTCTCACATTAGACGGTCTTAAAAGTGAGTTTGGTTTATCATGGAGGTTGGGATCCCTTCAATAGGCAACTTATTGTCTAAAACTCACCAAGCCGCTGCCAGGAACCAGGGTACGAAACCCCGAAAAGGGGAATAGCGGGAACCAAAACTAACCTTACTCACTTCACTTTCTAACAACATTTTCTCTAATATATCACCACTTAGCGACACCACACTTAATATAAACTACACAGCACTTATCTAAGATCCACTAAAATTGAATTTGAACGAGATTTGAGTAATAATGTTGAACAAAACACCAAAACAAATTTGACATAGCAAAGCTCTTATGATAACACTGAAAGCTAACACTCGCGGCACGGTAAGTGAACACTCGAGGGTCCCATACTAACAATAATAATCGCGAAAAGCTTAATTTCAACGCATATAGCGGAAATAAAGCTAATAACATTGTAAAACAACAATATTTGGCATCGAGAGTTATTTTGACATTTGACGTTTCGTTTGCCCGTGCCAAAGCCAAATAACCTTTTTAAAACTTGGCTTGGATACGAGAAATTTAAGTTATGGATGCGTAAACCAAAAAAAAAACTTTAAATATGCATTATTAGTAAATAGGCAATCACATTGTTAAGGAAAACGTTACCGGCGCTACGACTTGCAATTCTACAAAATTATTTGAGTTGCAATGCTTGCTTGGATCTGGACACGGCTTCATTATGGTAGTTTTGCTGCCATCTTGTGACAATATGTGGAACTAAAAAAAATGCGCTAAGCAAGCAAGACTGCTAGCGTTACGAAACAACAAGTTATTATGGGCACGATTAAGAGATTCTATTTCGCATGATTGATTATTTGTTCTAGAATTATATTTTGTTGTTATTTTCAACTCATTTGAATCAGTTTAAATTTATGAATAACTGTATTTATTGTTCTTTTTAAACGAGTTTTTAAAATACCTGGTGCTGCCATCTAGTACAAAACTGTTGTACTTGTTGTAACCGTTGTTTGAAACATTACCAAAGGCAAACCTTAACTTTCCTTTGCCAAATGCATACAAGATAGAATATAGATGACGCTGTAAATAAATTACTAGTTTTCAAAAGTAATCCTTAGATGGCATGAAAATCAATTCAATAAGTTGGATAATAGAGGCACTTGAAAGTTAAAAATAATAAATAATTTACAAGATTAAAAAAAACAGGTTTGCAGTCTGCCTCAGAATTAAGTATTCATATTATACTTCTGTCAAAAATATGGAGGTACCTATTACATAATGTATGTATTTCAGTTCCTATGTCTGTTCGAGTAAATTAAAATCGAGTCTCCGATCCTTTAACATGCCCAATAAGAACTTGAAATTAATAATTATATTTACCTATACTAGAGACCTTTAGGTACTTAAAAGATGGTAAACAATCTTGACATGTCTTTTTATTGAAATACACAGTCTAAAAATGAAAATCGTTACAATATCCCCTCAGCTGTGGCGAACCCCCCAGCGGGTCTGCGACTAAAATACCCGTATTTGTGGCGCGTCCCGCTCCGGGGTTATGACAGATGTGCTCACTATTGTGTCAAAAGCGTACTGATAAACTATGTCTGGCTCTCTCTAGCTTATTAAAAAGCGTTCAGCGTAAAGCAAGACGGCTAGGAAGCATCCGAAAGTCAGCCCAAAAATCGCATTTTTTTTCAACAGCTGAGGGGATATACAATTCAATTATGAAAGTAAATGAATTTTTCATACCTAAATTGTAAAATGTAAAGATTTTGATTTATAAAGTGTATGTTTAAATAAAAAGACACGTCAAGATTGTTTACCATCTTTTAAGTACCTAAAGGTCTCTAGTATAAATAGAAATTGAAAATTACGTACCTACATACATTACATACAATCGCGCCTGTGTTCCCAAATGGGGTAGGTAGGCAGAGCACACGAAACGTGACATAGACAAAACCATGATTATGACTATATTACGCTTTGCAGCCACTTCTAGTATAGTTTTAAAACTATTGAACTTTTATTATTACTAGAACTATTTACCACCACCTACCATGAGTTTAAGTTAATTAACAGCGCCGCTAGCGGTCAATTATGGAAGTAAAATGGTATCGCACGTTATGTTTAGAGCGATTGTTTACCCGACTTTACCGTGAAGTGAAGTGTCTTCTTCTATTTAGCATACTTACACCGATAATTTACATTACAGTGGTACTTATAAATATACCTAGCTGTGGGCCTGTGGAACATATAAAAACTGTTGTTTTTTAATTGTTTATTGACATTAAAAAACTTAACCAACTTTTTTAGGTCAAGATAATAACAATTTTATTCCTATTCTCCGGACGTAGGACACTAGGGAATCAAATGACCTTTAACAATTTGACAATTATTATCAGCTACGCCGATATAAGTATGTTTTTCTTAGTAAGTACTTATATACTAAGTACTATACTAAGTACTACTTGTTTTTTTTTAATAACTATAAATCACAATATTTCTCAGATGTGTTAGAAAAAGGTAAGGTCAAGAGTACCTGAAACGGACGAGCATGTATGAAAAGATTAATGAATATGGATGAAGCAAAAAACGTAAGTCAGGATCGCAGCTACAGGAATAAAATAGTCTCTGCCTATCCCTATGGGAAAGAAATATCGGTATGTATGTGGTTTGTATTTATATTTTGGCTCATACATCTTTTATTTGCCTCGATGTTTAAGGGGTTGACAAATTCATCCCTTCGCCCTTGTATCAACAAATCTAACAATATATGCGGTAACAGCTAAATGCCCCTGGGTATGGTTAGTTTGGAATATTGTAACTATAACGACCCCAGAGCTGGATGTGGATATATAATAGGTATAGTTAGGTACTTTGATTTAAATGTGGAAAATTAGTTACTAAACGATTTAAGGTGTCTTCTACAATCGAGTCAGTGTGTCAAATAGTTTATTTTACTTTAGCAGAAAAAGCTTTTTGTGTGTTTTTCTTTTCGGAAATTTAATGTTGTTTTTTTCTACGCAACCTGGTCGATGTTCTTTCTTCCATGCGATGGACGGACAAACAGGCTTAGCTGGACTAGCTTAGATAGACTATCTTTTTCTGACGTCGCTAATCACAGACAGTGACAGGCAGTGGCGTAGCTAGGGGGGGGCAGCGGGGGCGGTCCGCACCGGGTGTCACCCCCCTAGGGGTGACACCCGGCTGTGAACTTTAGCAGTCAATGAAAAATTATAAAAGGTAAAAAAAACATTTTTTATTTTCACCGTTTCTATCGAATTCTAGAGGGGGGGGGGGTGCCTCTTGCAATATCCGCCCCGGCCGGGTGTCACCCATGCTAGCTACGCCACTGTGACAGGTATTATAGTCTATCTCGCGCGAGACTGAATCGTGACAAATGGCGGAATGGGAACATCATACTGCGAGCTACATCTGCTCCTAATAGAACTAGCCATTACGACCACTCTGTGTGGAGAGTGCAACGACTGAGAAGTGTGCGGTATGTGAAGCTCTGTAGGATTAGCACGGCAACACGCTCTATGGTTGAAACTTTTAGGTACTTAAAAAAAGGTAAGCAAACAAAGCCAACCCGACAAAGTCAAAAATCACGTAAGGTAGGTATGTGTTGCTACATTATATACGACTTAAGTGATTTTTAACTTTGTCGGGTTTGTTTATCTTTTTTTAAGTACCTACCTAAAAGAATAGACCATAGTCGCGTCGCGCGCGGGAAGTCTACCTGTCACTTTCTGATGTCTTTAGTTTGACAGTGACAGGTAAAGCCTATCTCGCGTGTATCTCTACTTGCGCCCTACCGTGCTAAGGGGACTGTACCTATACTTACATACTTACTAAACGCTTGCTAACAGACGTGCCATATCTACTTCATATGGGATCTGTGGACAAAATTATGATTAGTGAGGGCGTTCACTGATTACACGTATCGGACCCGCTTTATTAATGATCGGTGCTTAATTTATGGCTGCAAGCGTTTCCATTTTCACTTTGTATACTTACTTAGGAAAGCCGGCGTAAAGTTAAATGAAAAGCAAAGGAAAAATAATTTACTTGAAGTAAAACGAAGGAAGTAATGAATAAAACAAATACGCTTTTAATTTAATTTCAATGCTAAAGAAACCAACTTGGAAACTTGAAAATCTCTCGACAGCTAGTTTCAAACTTCCAATATCTTAAAAAATAACACCAGGTTTATTTCCAGCAGTTGCTGTTGAGAAGTCTGTAGGTAGAGTTTCAATACAAAATTATCATTCACAATTAAACGAACTACTCAAACTGCTCACTTGCAATTACTACTGAGGCATTGGAAGCATTGCAATTGGCATTGGCATTGAAGTTTGGAGGCGTTTTGTGTGAAACATAAGCATCTAGTTAGCCACGCAGGAGCGAGATCTGCTAAGTTCAAAATAAAAAAGGAACTAGCGAGAGTAGCGAGTAAGCACCCAGGTGCACTACTAAGTTTCCAGAGTCGCACTGAAAAACAGCGCTGCGGCTAACGTAGGTATTTTGTTTTATGCATAGCAATAAGTTACTATTTGTTTAAGGTTTGTTCTAAGAGTAGATCAACAATAACGTTTTTGTCTAGGTATGTGGAATTAAGTTGGTAAATGTTTTTCTTTCTAATACTTAGCTATACTTTTTTTGTTTACACGGTGAACTAAGTATTTCCAGTTAAGTACTTTTGAACTTTTTCTAACTCAAAACATATTAGTTAATATACCAATATGAGATATTCGACATAATTTTTAGAAATCAAATACCCTGACCAAATAATATTGTTCATTAACTTTTAGAACTATTTTCTATCGCATGATCTTAGGTTACCTACATAGCTAAATTTTACGAGTGTTGACATAGATATTGGCATCCTTTATTAATACTTTCGGCTAATTCGACTGTTTTGCACGTTCAACATTGAACTTGGCCATCATTTCACACCTATGTTCTTGTCGGGACCTACTATACCTACTATAGAGAGCTAGTTACTCATGTGCCATGTTCTAGGAAGTGCCATGCATTCTGCCGCTTACGGAACCCGCAAGATAAAGACGGTGCAATTTCCGTAAAGCTTTTTCACGTACTACGAACGTGTTGCGGTGAAACTGTGTTATAAATAGGTACCTATCATGAACCTACTCTATCACCGCCTTTAGTTACAAGGTAAATACTTGTGAATAAACTGTTTTGTCTATTAAGTAATGATTATTATACCCATAGCGAATTAAAGTGGAGAATTTGCAAGACGAGAACGTAAGAAGTGTATATAAAGATAGATTGAAAGATCGATTTCATGATTTAGGTGATACGGGCGACATTGAAAGGGTATGGATGAATTTTAAAGAAGGTGTTGT
>BHDV01032898.1:496859-507862 GCA_005406045.1 Adoxophyes honmai | reverse complement strand
GCGACCTAGTCAGGGGTTTTAGTACAAGGGAAACATATTTAAAACATTGGTTTTGTATTACGTCTTAGAGGTCACCCTGTATTTCATTCACGGAAAAAAAGGCAGTGTTAAAACTTGGCTACCTTTGTTTTATCAAAAAGCATTTGACAGATTGTAACGTCATAATAAAATTTTACTTCCATGATTACGTGACAGAGAGAGCGCTATATTAACTTGTTTCCGTGAATGGAACATTGGTACGAAACAAGCAACTGCCACTTATAGGTGGAGTATTATAAATTATAGTGGATTTATAAGGAACAATCATTCCACAACAACGGTAGGTATTTATTTCACGAAGAAACTACCTCTATTCTGAACATGTAACTACCGTGTTACTCGATCATAACGCAAAATATGGAGAACTTGTCATGTTTCGGGCGAGTCCGTAGCCCTTTATCTAGGAGCCGCGGCGGCTGCTACCAAACGCGTGTTCTACTGTTCTGTTGGTTTCCACGAAACTAATATTACCGGCACATGACTACCCTCGTTACTATCGTCATTTATAATGATTAGACCCCGTTATCTTGTCGCAAAGATTTTGTTTTTCAATAGAGTATGAATATTTTTTTTATCGACTAAAATAAATGTTGATACTTTTTAACACTGATAATTTCCAAGAGGTGTCACTAGGTACTATTTATAACTTTTGTATTAAGATAAATATAATAATAAACGAAGAAATAAAAGCCTAGGATGAATACTAACTAGGATTACTCATATTTTTTCTACAATAGAGACGATAAACTTTACGCAACTGTACATCGTCAGTGTAAATAAGGGTTATACACGGTGATTTTTAATCCGTGATCAGGAACCCGAAAATATTAACATATACCCTAAATTGAACTTATTAAGCGAGGTCTCACGCAATTCCTTCTTTGTTTAATTAATTAAAAGTTAAAACTTAATTGAAAAGAATTACCACTGAATACACATGGTCATCCTACATGAACATGACGACGTCATGTGCCATCGCATCACTAAGGCGGGAAATTTGACGGATCTTAAAGTTGCGACCACACCAATGCTTAAAAAACGGCGAGCATGCGTCAAAAACAGAGAGGTCACTGCGAATCCGTACCATCATCGCTTTTTAAGCATTGGTGTGGTCGCAACTTTATACGTCTTTGTTTATGCAATATGACAATGACAGTTACAAGTTATTACTCATAAATTATCAATTGCCAGTAAATTTGTAAAGAGGTTATAAGCTTTTAGATACAAATTAGTAGAGTGACAAGGATTTTAGGATAAAAAATATCTCAAAATTAAAATAAGTTTGAAAAAAAAAACAAGTTCTTTTCATGTAATTACGAGTTCAGCGTGATCGCCATCAATTACTGAGTTAGAAAAAATGGTACCTGATCACGGATTAGAAGTCACCGTGTATAGGGATATTCATGATGTTAAACAAAATGTTTTAGTTGAATTTATATATATATATACTTAAAATGAGAAAATTCAAGTGCATTATTAAACATCTTTATAATTAGGTCGACAAAAAAAAATTCATACTCTACTGAAAAACAAAATCTTTGCGACAACATAACGGGGTCTAATAATGATATCAAATGATTGTATGGTACTGACCCCTAGTTCACCAAGTCGACAGGTGCCACAATTGTCAAAAAAAATGACAGTATTGTAATTTTTGAAACAGGCATTGTCTAAATAAGTTAACTGTTGTTTCTCAAGTTTTTGCCATAAAATATGTCAGTTGTTGAAAGGCGTCCACGATTGCATTGTAATGAATGACGCTTCTATACAATCCCTATTTTTACTACAATATATCTCTGTTTTTAAGAGCTGAGTAAGAGAGGGCCACCATCAGTTGCCGGCCATTATATTGCAGTGCAAATAGGGTAGTAATTAAACAGACTTCTTTTTAGAGCTAATTTTTCAATCACCAGATAAAACATATCTGTCCGATAAATGTTGGCTGTCACTTTTCTTTTATATGACGCGAAAAAAGGTTAGCAACAACTTTAACTGGCAGATAAATTTATCTGGTGATTGAACAATCGGCCCTTAATAGCATAATTGGCTACTGAAAAATATAAGATAAGTTACCTTCTAAATTACTAACTTAGCCGCAATCAACCGTCGTCTGAATAATGTCATTTTAGCCACTAATTATCTTCTATGTAAGCCACTGTAAATATAACTCGGCATCGTGATTATTTGTTAGCATCTAAATTTGTGGCATGCATTCAAGCGGGAAACTTCTAAAATGTTACGATGTGGCACCAAAATAGTAATTGTATTAGCTTCTAATTTCATAACCCGGTAACGTAACCCATCGTACAATAATTTCTTAATTAATTAATTTACTATTGGCAGTATTTGTTTTCTGTAGGGGTCGCAGTTCTAACCTAACCTAACCTGTTTTTGGTAGTAGTTTGTTTTCTGTAGGGGTTGCAGTTCTAACCAAACCTAACCTACTTTTTGGCAATGGTTCGGTTTCTGTGGGGGTAGCAGTTTTAAGCTAACCTGAACTACTTTTATGGCAGTAGTTTGGTTTCTGTAGGGGTCGCAATTTTAAACTAAGCTAACCTACTTTTCGGCAATATTAAGGTTTCTGTATCTCTGATTAGTGCAAATGGCCAGTTGCTGTCATGTCATGGCGCACACACGAGCCGGTTCTCTATTGGAAGGCATAAAGTTTTTTTGACTAATATTGTTTCGCATAACACTTTTCGCCGAAATTTTTTTTGCATAATCATCATTACGCATATTTTTTAACGCATAACATTAAAAAGCATAAACACAGGAAGCATAATTGTCATCAAGACTAATGTGTATAAGCATAAGCATAAATAGGCATAATAATCAAATGGCATCATAATCAATATGCATACCAGTATTATGCCAAAAAATAGTAAAGTTTTGTGCCAATGGCTCGTAGTAATTATTGCTATTCATACCAATGGTATGCATACTTATGTATTATTTAGGAACTAAATCGATGTCGATGATGGTCCGCGAACTATTCTGCGATGTTTAGGCGCTTCGCGCCTGGATTTCATACTAACCTAACCTAACCTAATAATAGTAAAAAAATGGTAACAACGAAACTGAGTTTTTAAATTATGCATAAAGACATTTATACCAAATAATTATTAGCCCAAACAATAGTATGCGTAATGTGTATTCGGCCAATACAAATTACTCCAAATGAAATTATGCTATTAGCGTAGTATGCCAAAAAAGTATTAGGCCAAAGTATTATTATGCGAAAGTACTGTTATGCCAACATTAATTATGCCAAATCAATTATGCGAAACAATAATAGTCTAAATAAAATTATGCATTCCAAGGGGATCCCACACGAGCCATATCGTAATAACCACCTATTTTCACGATAAAAAAATATGAAATATATTTTAAATATTAAGTTAGAATATTTGATGTTGTCTATTGAAGCTTCAATATATGTATTTGTCACGGTAGTTCCGTGTTCAATGTACACCCATAAATATTTGATTGGCCCAAAAACTTCCCTTACTGTTGTATTTTTAGTTGTTATACCATGTAGTAGGAACCATGGCGCATTGTAAAAGTCAGAACGTCTTATTTATGGAATGGAACTGAGGACTAGTACTAAAACTTCGCAATCGTTGACACTGAACGAATCGTCTTACTTTTTTTGTAGGGTGATTCAGGAGGACCTTTAGTTTGCAAAAACACAGGACACCCAAACGAAGGGCCCAAGGGAATTTTAGTCGGCGTCACAAGCGGAACGCTTACTATCAGGAGAAAACGTCAAGGTCGCTCGAATAGCGCCTTCTTCACTAGAGTATCCAGCTACCGACAATTCATTAAGAATAATAAAGCTCAAACTATAACGCCGTCGCTAATTGTGTGGATCACCTGTTTCAGTTTCTTATGGACCGTTTTCTCTGATTTGGCCTGTGGTTGTTTTACTTTCGGTTTTTATAAAAGTATACAAGTACCTAATGTGTAGTGCACGCGATTTTTTTAGTATTATTGCTATTGTAGCGTCAAAGTGTCAATTTTTCTTTCAGTATTAAATGTTTTGATTGGAATAGCGATTAAGACGACTATTCACTCATACTGATTGATTAAGACTTTTCGAGTTGTCCCTTTATTTCACAAACAAAACGTAACAGTAAAATTATGTATGTAGCGTAATTTTACCTTGCAATGAAAACCTATATTCAAGTTTCTCAAAAAAATAAACTTCCGAATTTGCTTAGCTTTGTACTTTGAAGATGCGACCAGACCGCAGCTTAAAAAGGGTCACGATACGGAATCGCATTGACGCGTCGTATGCGTACCGTTTTTGACGCATGCTCCACACATCGCTGCTTAAAATACGCTTAAGCACCGTTAATTGATCTGCGTAAAAATCGCAAAAAATATTAAACTGAGATTTTATGGCAAACACCACACCGGTGACGTAAAAGACGCAACTGTTTTGTAAATGCAGCGTTTTTTACGCAAAGTTTTGCGAATTGGGATTTTTCGGTTGTTGTCGGTTACACTTCGCTTTTCACATAGAGATTATTAGATTCTAGAGATAAGTACCTTTTAAATAAGGAAAACATTAAACCGAATACTCATTAGCACATCAAATAATCTGAACGCAATTAAAGGCAAAACCTTGTTTTGGTGTAGCTACTTAAATTTAAATGATTAGTTGTGCAAATCAGTATTCTTATGTTTTTTTTAATACTATCCTTTAAATATAAGTTAAATATGTCATTTGGGTATCTGAAACATGATTTTGACGCAGTGTATTTTAACCACCGGTATCAAGAATCTTATATACAATCTGGATATTGCACTAGTAATAAAATTTTGAAGATCTGTTTTTTGACCTGGTTTGAACTTTACTGTTTCTTCTATCTCGTTTACTCTTTAGACGGGGTAGCCAAGTTCAGGTTTAATTTTCCCAAATAAAATTGCTTAATTCACAGTGCACTATATGTTACTACCAAATTTGGACGCACACAAGTTATAAAATGTGAAGTAAAAAAAATGTTAGCTTTACTTTGTTACTTGCTTGTTATTTCCGCGAATAGCCTACTGACAAAAACACATTTAAGTGATTTCAAATTACATCATTTTTCGTAAAATTTTACTAAAAGTTACGGTAATTATTGCAACGTAATATAGCAACACCATTTGCATATGTCAAACATTGTGATGGCCGTTGTCATGGAGTTATCGTTCGCTTCGAAAGTTTCCAACGGTTTTATGTATTATTTAAGCAGTATTCTGGAGATAATCATCATGAGTTGCATAGTTCGTAGTTGCAGAAATGTGTGGTATCCAGGATCAAGTGTATAATTTCACAGGCAAGCTATTAATTCCATTATTATTACTCAATCGATTACTTTTTTAACAGAAGCTTATTTCACGTTTATCTCGTAACTATTTTATTAAATAGAGACAGATAAAATTAGTTTAAGCCTTTATTATCAGATTTAAGTTCTCACTTTTGGTGTTAGATAAGAGTAAATACAAAAAATCTTGATTGTTAATGAACCATAAAAATATGAAGAAGAATGATTAGGGTAACCATGTTTTAGGTTAAAAAAACCCAATCGCGGAAGGTTTTACGATTTGCCTATGAAGTTAATTATATGGAATGTACAGTTACAGTTATACTTTTAATTTCTATTATACTTTTTTTGGATATAAGGATTAATTTTTTAGATAACATTTTACTTTTTTTACAGGAACCGAAGCAAGCCCACACGGTTCCGACCCCCGCTCCCAAGGCCCCGAATGCTGACACCCATGCATCCCCGCAGCACCCAAGCCACACTGAAAAACTATTACGACCTCCATAAATCCCCCATCCGTCCGTTTTTTATTTTTCCTGTAAAATTTTCTTTTTCCTATTACCATTTTATTCCCCGGGGGCGACAATTTTACGAAATTTAATAATTCTTAAGAGACGAACTTTTTTTAGTTGATTCATTTGCTTGTTTTTATGATCTTTCTTATGTTCGTAAATAGGTTTAGAATAAAATATGATTCTCACCTAACATCCGAAAGTATTGTCACCGTAATGAAAGGGACAGCAAATAACAGTGACGTCATTCAAGGTCAATTTTTTGGTCTTCACTTTTTTATTCAACATGCAATCTCCAGATTGTATATAAGCTTCTTGACCGGTATAGAAGGTTTGCGTCAAAATAGATTCCTGTGAACAACCTTACTGCGATTCCGTACCGTCACCATTTTTTTAGTAGTGGTGTGGGGAACATGCGTCAAAAACGGTACGTAAGTATACGACGCGTCACTGCGATTCCGTACCGTCACCGTTTTTTAAGCGTTGGTGTGGTCGCAACATATTTTTTTTGTTATCGTTGCAGCTACTTCCTGCGTAGTTACAACAAAGGGTTCCGTACCTTTCCGTACCTGATATTGTCTACACAACATTAGACGCTGACACCAGTACACAACAGTAGACAACCATGTCGTGTTGTCTTCTTAGATTATCTTATAAATTATATTAATTTATTAATGTCCAAGTTTGGTATTTGCGGTTTACGTAGTTTGTCCTTTACTAAATTTTACCCGACATTGCTTAGTGTCAAATTTAACTTTTGTAGGTCTTCGGAAGTACCTAATTCCTAAGTTTTGTATTCCCTTACAAATGTTTGGATTATGCGACTTAAACGGACATACCTTTTGACTGTAGAGTTACCGAAGTCAGTTAACGAAATGATCCTATAAGGTTTATTTTTACCTTTAGCGAAACTGAACCCTAACGAGTAAATAAATCACATTTTAAACGTATATTTCATCAATATGAATTCGTTTAGTATGAAGTTTAGATAATTAAATCTGTCCAGCGGGTATGCGAGCGACCGCGCGGTCTTTTTCCGTCGAGCTGACCAATCACCATTAGCTTTTCCAAATTGTTCAGGCCTGTACGAGCGACATGTCCAAATAATAGCAGATAGTGGACAGCCGGCATACCCGCTGGACAGATTTAATAAAAACCGTTACTGGCCTACCAATACCAAAAGCTATTAAGACCGCCGAAGACAGAAACACGTGGAGGAGCATGATAAACCAGCATTTCAGACTGGACACGACCTTCAGCAATGAAGTCGCCGACTAAGAAGAAGAAGACAAGAAGCTTAGAACTAGTAATTAATAACACGATATAATAATAATCTATATCTTAATGTCCGCATAGTTTTATGTACAGTTTTTTTGGTGAACTTTTTTAAATAGGTTTGGTAAATTAGGGAATTGAAACACAAACCTAACTAAGTACCGAATATATTCTCTTCAAACGTTTTATTGCATTCGGCAAGTTAGAATGAACCCTTTCCCCGAATAAAAAGTTTAAATCGATTTACATGTTTTATTTATATTTAGCTTTATCAACCGTTTCCCCTTTTGTTATATCAACATTCATATTCACTCCTCACAAATCAGTACTATTTTCAGTCCTCTTGGCTCTGCTTTCGACCATTTTATTTGAAACATCTCATTTCATTAGCCTCTAAAACAGTCAAACCAAGTAAACCCTATCTCTGAATAAAAAGTACATAATCGACCTACATGTTTTGCTCCTTTTCCCAATTTTCTTTCACATTTATATCCTTATTCATACCCCACAAATCACTACCATCTCCAGTCCTCTTGGCTCTGCTCTCGACCACTTCATTTGAAACTGTCTTTAGGTCATAAGCCCATCCGATCCACGCAAAGAAGTCAATAAACATCGTCGTCATATTCAGCATATTGTTGCCCAACTCGGCAGTCCGATAATCCCATGGGTACACGTGATGATAATTGTGGAAGCCCTCTCCAAACGTGAGTATCGAGACTGCTATATTCTGAGCTGGCAATATGTCCTTGTCATAGGGTTTGTTTCCGAACATGTGGGCTGCGCTGTTCACGAGGAAGGTGACGTTGAGATTAGCGATGTACCGTAACATCGTGATGTGCCAGGCGTTGTTTAACGTCTCGCCCCAAAAGTAAACTGGTGCTAACGTTGGTAGTCCGAAGCATACTGTTGCAATTAGTGGCACTGCGTATCTGAAAACATGATGTGCGATTGAGCAGAAATAATTTATCCTGTCCAGGGAAGATGTTCCACAAAATGTTGCTCTGTATAGGAGTTCTATATCACCGGCAGTTGTAAATTGACAGTCTACAATAGCTAATTTCAATGTTGCTTTTTCACAAATGGGTTATGAAAATATCGCTCGAAAATGTAAATTAAAGATATTTGAGAATAAATATTTTCGCAGTAGGTATGGCGGAACGAAATAGACAAGACGATACTAGTTTCTGTCGAAAACTCGGTACTCGAAGTTGTTGACTCGTACATCTACCTAGGACAAGTAGTTCAATTAGGTAGGTCCAACTTCGAGAAAGAGGTCGACTGCCGAATCCGACCTAAGTTTTTTTTTCTAAGTCGGGATCTGATGATGGAATCTTGGAGAAGAAATCGAGGGAACTCTTTAAATGTTATAGGAACATGTACGGCGATTTCATTAATTTATCAATAAAGCCAAGAATTTTCATTCAATATACAGAATACTTTCAAGATATTGCTAATTTGAAGTATATATTTTTTTTTGTTGAGGCTGTATGAAATTCCAGCACATATTTTTTATCATCCTTATAATTTGAAGTGGTCCAGTCAGCCAAGTCAACATTAAATTGCATGTTTGGGACAAAAAAACAAGTGCTCACTTTTTTTGAAACTGCAAAACGGGGTTGCTATAAATATCCGTCATGTCCATGGTTTTGCCTCTCTTAATGACTTCATGATGTTTCTTGACGAGGAGCCAGCCGACGTGGGAGTAAAAGAAACCCCTTGTAGCATTGTGCGGATCGGCGTCCGTGTCACTGTATTTATGGTGAAGTCTATGATCTCGGACCCAGTCTATAGCCGAGTTTTGGAATGCTACAGAATTTAACAGCATCAGAAGAATTTGGAGAGGTGTCTTGGCTTTGTAGGTTTTGTGAGCCCAGAGTCTGTGAGCACCAGCTGTTATGCCGATTTCGGCGCATACGAAGAGAAGGAATGCTGGAACAAAGGGAAAACTGTTAGAAGTTCTGGATTTGGACAAAATTTCATAAATGCTTTTAGTTGCAACTTAAGTACCTTTTCTACTATAAACAACGTATGTCACAAATACGAGTGATTTACGCAGTTCAATAAAATTTCAATTCAATTTTTGGTGTGGAAATGGCCCAATCGAACAGTGCGATGATTCTGCCAATGTCGTGGTTTGGATAAGACACTGCCGATTTTTGATCCTGTGGTTACGGTAAATTTTGACTGTGTTCGGTAATTTACGCAGTTATTGAAACTAGAAAATCTGACAGATTTTTCAAAATGTTTCAGTTTATAAAACATAAGTTCTGTTTTGTGTTCATAGTGTCTTACCAAGAACAATAGTCTGCCATTTCGCTGACACGAAACACAAGTAGAGACCGTATAACCCTGCCAAGTGCCAGTAGCCGAACGTCAGAAGGTTCCGGTACACTATTTCATATTCCCTCGGGCTGGGTTGAGGCGCCACCAATGTCACTTCTTTTTGACACCCTGTCAACCCTGGATCGTCGTGGAAAGTTTCCTTTATGCGTGGAGTTATTGTGCGTAAAACCATTGCTGCTGGAAAGAAGAAGACATAAAAAAATAAAAATATATCCACATAATGAGAATGCCGAAAATATGTACACATAGGTACATACCTACATATAGTCTTGGTATAAGTCAATTTTGGCCCTGCGCAGACGTCAGACTATCCGCGACGGACTTTTTAGTCTGTGAAAATAGAACATATGGAATTATATGCACACGACACGCTAAAAGTCCGGCGCACAATTCATACAGTCCATGCAGACTTTTTGTGCGCTGCAGACTCGATCGTACAAAAAATCTGTCGTCTACGCTGCCCCTTTATTTGCGAGAATTGCGTCCTCGGTTGATGGAGTCGGACTTATGGTTAGTAAAATGTTTTTTATTGAACATTTATTTGTTTCTACGAATACGTAGATACGTTAATTAGCTAGGTATTAGGTAGATTACGGAAATTATTTATTATAAGCTAAGAAAATCGTGCAAATGGCGATTCTTCTTCTGAGAAAATAGTCACCTGACTCATATGGCCCCATAGAGGATAGAACCTATGGCCCATTTCAGTGAAATTATGACCGGAATAGATTTTCATACCAATTTTAATTCAAAAATTTATTAATAAACAAACAAAGCTCCTTTTCTATTTAGGTAATTATCGTTGCGCAATACTCAAATCGCGCAGAATTCGAGATACCGTCATGACAGGCATCACGCAACAATCAATGTCAAATAAGATGAACAAATAGACTGATTGTGACATGGTTCCATCCTGGCCTAGGGATCAATTTGGTTGACAGTAGGTACTTACTCGTTACGCGATTCTAACAGTGTTAAAAAGAAACTTAAAAAAAACTCAACTACAGTGGAATTTATCGGATACACGCACGCCCTTAACCCGTTTTAGTTCACAATGCGTGAGCCTCACGGTGGTTTTATGTTAGTCAACCATTCAACACCAATATTAAGTTATTACTGAACTGCAGCAGGAAGATTTGTTTCTTTTTAAGTGGTACTTTGCTTTGTTTTGATTCATCAGATAAGGTTTTCGGGGACCATTAAAAACTACTTACGTTAAATTGCAAACTACTTTACTTATGCGTCAAAATCGTAGCGATGGAAACAGATTGAGTTTAATGTTTGTTTTTATCAAAACAAAATCGTAAATAAGCAGACATCGTCATGCATTGTCACACAGAAAAATTTAGCAGTGGTACCTACTTTCTTTCTTAGGAAAGCCTTTTTTACAGAATCTAAAGCAACGGTGGCTGTTTTTGCTATTATAATTTTCATCATCATCATCATCATCATCAGCCTATATACGTCCCACTGCAGGGCACAGGCCTCCTCTCAGTATGAGAGGGCTTAGGCTATA
>BHDV01032898.1:483251-495406 GCA_005406045.1 Adoxophyes honmai | reverse complement strand
CAATTTTCAGCCATATCGGTACAGCCGTTCTTGAGTTATAAGTGGTGTAACTAACACAACTTTCTTTTATATATATAGATTTTGATAGGCACAAAATATTGTATTGTATGACTCCCTATTGCACATATAACAGTCTTATGCACAACGACAAACTTATCCACGAGGGGATCTCTGCCAGTTAACCTTCAGGCGACTGACAGGACAGGACTTTAGAAAAAAGGGCAACATGAAAGTAATACTATGGATTGATGTATAATAAACCAGCAGACCCAGCAAATTTGATCAGCCAAAGACGCTTTTATCTGAGTCTGTCGTCATGCTTCATATCAGATCCATCTTTTTATCCCGCGGGAACGGGATAAAAGTATTCTATATCCGTCTGGTGGCTGTAAGCTGCCTCCCCACCAATTTTTAGCTAAATCGGTTCAGCCATTCAAAGATAGACTAAGAAACGTAGGGCAGGTGACCCGGTTGTGGCCACCGACCCCTTTGTGGTCATTTTTTGTTTAAACAAACAATAAAACAAAATTTATATTAACAAAACATTAAAATTTCGATTCAATTTCAAATGAATTTATAAATGGGTAGTAATTAAACCGACTTCTTTTTAATAGCATAATCGGCTTCTGAAAAATCTAAGTTGCCTTCTAAATTACTAACTCAGCCGCAATCAACCGTCATCTGAATTATGTCATCTTAGCCACTAATTATCTTCTATGTAAGCCACTGTAAGCCTTGGCATCGTGCTTATTATTTAGCATCTAAATTTGTGATATGCATTCAAGCGGGGAACTTCTAAAATGTTTTCATGTGGCACCAAAATAGTAATTGTATTAGCTTCTAAATTCATAAGTCGGTATGTTTAAAATGTAATTCATCTTACATTTTTTTTGCAGTAGTGGGTTTTCTGTAGGGGTCGCAGTTCTAACCTAACCTAACCAATTTTTGGTGGTAGTTTGTTTTCTGTAGGGGTCGCAGTTTTAACCTAACCCAACCTATTTTGTTAGCTGTTTGTTTTCTGTAGGGGTCGCAGTTCTGACCTAACCTAATCTATTTTTGGTGGTAGTTTGTTTTCTGTAGGGGTCGCAGTTTAATCTAACCCAACCTATTTTGTTAGTAGTTTGTTTTCTGTAGGGGTCGCAGTTTTAAACTAACCTAACCTACTTTTATGGCAATAGTTTGGTTGCAGTAGGGGTCGCAGTTTTAACCTAACCTAACCTACTTTTTTGGCAGTATTTTCGTTTCTTTAGGGTTAGCAGTTTCAACCTAACCTACTTTTTTGGCAAGGTTTCTGTATCTCTGATTGGTGCAAATGGCCAGTTGCTGTCATGGCGCACACTCGCGCCAAATCGTACAGTGGCTATTTTCATGATAAAAGAATATGAAGTATTATTTTACATGTTAAGTTAGAATATTTGAAGTTGTCTATTGAAGCTTCAATATATAAATTTTGAGGAGCTCGTATGGAAGCTATAAAATGTAAAGTGATAATGAGTTACGAATTTCGTGGCCGAGTTAGTAAATTTGGTGGCAAGTAACAATAATTGTTGGTCTTGGCTTGACGCTTTTTTTGTCATTTTTGTTGGCGTTGTAAAGAAGATGAAATAGTATTTTAGAGGCTATATCATTTTCCCGGTGCTTAGTTATTAAATTAGAAGTTTGAGTATTGCGGCCAAAAAGAAAAATTGCGGCCAGGTTTATTATTTGCCTTTATAAATTACCTAATTAAACTGTCCGCTGGCCAAAAATGGTGTTAAGGTGGCCAAAAACTACCGTTCTTTTAAAATACTATGTTACTTTAGCAGAGTTATTATTTTTTAGCTATTCTTTCGATTGGCATCATAAAAACAGAATGATTTTTTTTTACATTTAAGTCGGTTCGATTCCCAGACGAAGCAAGTAATTTTTAGAAAAACTATGATCACAGAATTACTAACTTTTAAAAATAAGATAAAGTTTCCTTTGAGCAAAATACCCTATCTACGATATTTAAGGTACTTCCCCTTCATGGCCCATAACTTTGGGACACTTTGTAAGTATACTATGCCAGTAGCTTACTAAGTTCGGTCAAGGAAATTAGTTTACTCAATACTCAGCTACCCCACTGCAGTAATCGAAAAAAAAACCATTCGTTATTCATCATGACGTCATACTATACCTAACGAACTGTCTAGCTAGCTAGTGTATATTTTGGCAGTTGTGTATCACGTCACGTCATGTCCCGCGCCCGTGTACAGTCACGAACCAGGATTGTTGAGCTAGTTGCCACTGTTCGCAATTTAGACGTGTAATCAATGACCGATGTGACCGACTATACTAGAGACCGATAGGTACTTAAAAGATGGTAAACAATCTTGACGTGTCCTTTTATTTAAACATACACTTTATAAATCAAAATCTTTACATTTTACAATTTAGGTATGAAAAAATCATTTACTTTCATAATTGAATTGTATATTGTAACGATTTTCATTTTTAGACTGTGTATTTCAATAAAAAGACATGTCAAGATTGTTTACCATCTCTTAAGTACCTATCGGTCTATAGTATAGATGTTAGCTATTGGATTAGTATTACACGACCAAGTTACGAACATTGGTAAGTGGCTCAACAATCCCGGTTCCGTACCGTACGATCGAGGACCCAGTTATGCGGTCTGTCGCCTAAAATATACCTCAACCTATTTCCTTCCTCGCCTCTTACGACATTCATAGAAGATATGGATGGGATTCTGACTCCGACAAAACACGGCAAAATGATGAAAAAACCGGCCAAGTGCGAGTTGGACTCGCGCACGAAGGGTTCCGTACCAAAAACAGGAAAAAAACACATTTTTTCTATGGGAGCCCCCTAAATTATTATTATTATTTTGATTTTAGTATTTGTTGTTATGGCGGCAACAGAAATACATCATCTGTGAAAATTTCAACACTAGCTGTCACGGTTCGTGAGATACAGCCTGGTGACAGGCGGACAGACAGACAGCGAAGTCTCGGTAATAGAGTCTCGTTTATACCCTTTGGGTACGGAACCCTAAAAAAGAATATCAGTTCCTACCTACCATCATCATCTAGCACTCGGCCCAGTAAATTCGATCAAAATAACGTTTTGACCAGTACCTACAAATGAATAAATACCTACCTAAGTTCAAACTTCCCTTAAACGTAGGGTCACCAAAAATTAAGGTAAAGTATGAAATTTTCCAAAATTTAATTTGATAAAATAAAAGTCAACAGATTCACAAACTATTCTGTGGAAGTATATAAATTGTAAACCAAGGTCTATATAATGTGTTTAGGGAAAAAATCTAAGACCAAGCTTAAAATCAAGTACTTAGTCTGCGGGGAACCGAGTAGTCTATAGCTGCTAGTACTAAATGAACCCGGCTACCGGGTTCTCGGCGTCTCGCGAACGTTATGAAGAACCCTGGAGCCGGGTCCTTGGTTCTGAATGTGTTAACGTAACCGGGTCGTGTAGTCTACACGTGAGTTCTTGAACTCCGACCCGGTTACGTAGGCAATGAGTAGGCATAACAATAAGTTATTTAGTCAGCATTTTTTTTTCATATTTTTTGTGTTAACTACGTCATTTTCTTAACACTTCGATACAATAGGTACTGTAGGAAGATTTGACCGTTAATTCTCAACGACCGTTTTAATTTCGCGCGCTTTCTAGCCGTCTCTTTCACTCCGGCTCGTCCCTACTCGCTGGCACCGCTGCCGCAAGGCGCGTTCCCGCGCCGCCCGCGTCAACAGTCCGCTCGTAACTCGCCACCCGTTGATTTGTATTCCTTTCGTGTACTTCCCAAACTTGCATATTTTACTTGATTGTCCGGTGCAGTGTATTAAAGTGTGTGAATAATATATCGTAATTTTAATGTGCGAGTGATTTTCATTTCGGCCACAACTAATACTATACTGGCGCTCCAACTCGCGGCACTCAGTACCTACGATTCAGAGAAAAGCGCGCGGTCCGCGCTTATCTAGGTACTGTGCACGAACTCTAAACATTGAAAAATGAACTGTAGTGTTTAGGAATTACGTGTGTGAAGTGATTTTGTGACTACAATGCCACCAAAAGTAAATCGTAATAAAAGTGCGGATGAGAATGACGATCTCGATAACTCCACGATGTTCGAGAGGCAGCTCACAGCGTTTCTGTCGGCGTTTGCAAAGGCTCAAGCGGAATCTAACCGTCAACTGGTTGAGAGCCTTCTTGCCGCGTAGATCGACCGCTCGCAAGAGAGGCTCGTTACCCCGTCTCCGGCCCCATCTTGTGCGAGTTCGAACGCGTCATTCGCCAACTGTACTGCCCGGTTCAGGGGCTCTAGTCAAGATCCAGATGTGCACGAGGCTTTTATATGTAGACTGCGTGGAAGTGTACAAAGAAGCAACGAACATCAGTGACCATCACACTCTCCGGGGACTTCCGATGTTACTCGAACAAGAAGCCGCCCTTTGGTACCGCGGTGTCAAGGCCACTGTGACGTCATGGGAAGAGGCATTGAAATAGTTACGAGTTAGATTCGGCGTAGCTAAACCGCCTCATAAGATACTTAAAGAATTTTACTCGGCCGAACAAAGTGAAGAAAGAGCCGAGGTTTTTGTCGAACGACTCCGCGCTTAGCAAAATCCCCTAGAATAGATATGCATATGCAGATTGACATAGTATACTGCTTGCTCGATAAGCGTATAAGGAAGCAGCTCAATACTCAATACTCAATACTCAATACTTTATTGCTTGGAATCCGTCAACGACTTGGACTGTCTACTCGAAAAGGCGATGAGTATAGAAGACTCACTCGCCGAGGGTCCGTCGAGTTTGCCACGTTCGAAATATCCCGAAAATAATCTGAACACCGCCTATAACCCTGCCACTACTTCGGAGTTCCGCCCGTCTACGCTTCGTGTTAATGTGCGAGTGACTTTCATTTCGGTCACAAATACCTAATACTATAGTATGAGTATTGGGAAGTGCCGTTGGAAATCACATATGTGCACCGTTTTTGATGCAAACTCCCCACACCAATGCTTAAAAAACGGTGACGGTACGGAATCGCAGTGACGCGTCGTATGCGCACCGTTTGTTAAGCATATGTGTGGTCGCAACTTTATTCGAGCGACTACCCGCCGATTTGAAAGATTAATAGTAATTGAATACTCATGAAACAAAGTGTTTGGTCACCGACTTAAGAAACTTCTTATACAGAGTGGCCGGAAATGCACCGTGAATATTTTAATCACTAGTCGAGTATCTTCTGAAAACCCCTTTCAAATATTTCCCGAAAATATTCATTATTGAACTTGTGGTTCACAAATGTTTCATCGCTTTTAAGGTCAATGCGCACTGTGCCTACCTACGTTAAATACGTAAGTTCCGTTAGTCGGCGCGTACGCAGCTGCGATCGTTCGACATTGCGATGCTGCGCGGTTGACTAAAAGCTGAAGTACAAAGGGCTGGCTAAAATTTACGGATTTTGGAAAAAGAATACATGTAAATTCCGGAAAAAAATTACAGGGCTTTTCACAAGCGTTTACTCGACCGCTGGTTAAAATATCCACCGCCGATTTCCGACCACCCTGGGAGGCGGGTAATAAACTTTGTGATATAATTTTATTTTGACATTTGTATTTATTTAAATAAAAACATTGAAAACTAAACCGTGTCACACACTAGGCAGATACGGTAAGATATCTGTTACTGGACAGATATCTCTGTCAATACCGCTCCCTATACAAATCCATGAGTTAAACACACACAGCGCAGATTTACCGTCACGTATCTGTTGGCACCGATATTATGTATATGGAAAGATGGCATTTATACGCAGATAAAATATTATCGTATATGCGTAGTCTGTGACGGCTGCGATATGCGCCGCCCGACTCCCCGCGACTTCCCCTTCGTTGCTCTCCGCAAGTACATTCATCGCGCTACTACTGTGGGGATATTGTAGCCACCTTAGCACTATTTTTGGCCAGCTGACGTTTTAATTAATTAACAAAAAAATCACAATAAAAAAAACCATATTTTTATTATATTTCCATCATTTGAAATTAAATCGAAATTTTTATGATTTGTTAATATAAATTTTGTTTTATTGTTTATTGAAACAAAAAATGGCCACAAAGGGGTCGGTGGCCATAACCGGATCTCCTGCCCTACTATGTTTTTCTATTTAACAGACAGTCAGAGGTCGCTCATTGTTATTATGCTAAATGAAGTGAATTACGTAGGTTGCAGTCAAAGAGTCCGAAAGAAACCAAGGATTTTTTATGTTTTTTTTATTTAGATTTTTAAATGTAGCTTCTGCCCGGAACTTCCTTCTCGAAGGATTAATACTTCGAGTTGATTATTTTCTTCATTCAAGCAAACATCGACTACTTATAATTTTTTAGATAAATTTAGATAAAGTGGAATTAATAAATGTCATTATATTTATTCAGAAAAATAGTAATTTATAAAAAAACATTAATGAAAAAAAAAAAAAATTAGCTAGAACCTAAACTATGTTTAGAAAAATACACCTCCAAGGAATGGTAGCGAAGATGCTGAGCGTCTAGTGCATTGAAAACGATGATGGACTCGATCGATAACGATTTCGTTTGCGAGTTATCGCAAAATTGTATGGAAACTGCGACAGCGCCGCCAGCGGAACGTTTGCACAACTGCCACGGTCGACATGTCTCCATACAATTCCGCGATAGCGAATTCGTTAACGACTGCTTGATCGATTTGAACACACTAGACGCTCTGGTAGCGTTTTCTCGCTGTATCGCAATCGAAGCTGCCAGCTCTTCTCGGTCCCCAGTTGGAGATCTCTTTTATAATGTTGAGGGCGCTGAGGCCTCACGGCCCTAAGATCTCGACCCCGAATAGTATATTTGTTGGCTGAGTTGGAATTGGAAACCCTGCACTAATTAATAGTGAAAAATTTTAATAGGTACAGTCAGGGAAATTGGATGTTAAGCAGGTTGACCGCCTTCATAATTTGTTCGCATTATAGGACAAACTTCACCATGAAGTTCAATATTGAGTAGTTCTTTATGTCATGCCACTAGCTGGAAACAGTAATCAGGCCAATTTTGGAAGTATCTCAAACTGCTAAACATCCAATTTCCCTGACTGTACACAACAAACATCATTGGTGGATCAATCTGTCATATATGTATAGAACACAGTTCTACTCGGGTAAAAAAAATACAAACTAATTATGAACTCTGGAAGCCTACAACAGGTCACAAGGTCATGATGACAAAGTAAAAATTAAAACAAGTAACAAAACTATTTAATTACACTTCATTATTCTAAGATAATTTGTAACATAGTCTTAACCTAAGAAACTATAGTGGTGTAATTCGCTATGTTTACAGTTTCTATTTTTACATAATCATGATATCAGATTCTTATGTATTGTAGCTGTTGTTATGACCCTCGTATGTAACAAGTACTAAAATAAATACAAAGATGAAAATTGTAATGCTGCTAATTTTAAATTGAGTTAATAATGTTGTGTAGCATTAACGGAATAAGATTCACTAATCTTATATTACCAATTTGATTTTAGCCAGCAGTAGGCAACACGCTTTAGTCGAGTCGCGCGCGGGATAGTCTACCTGTCACTTTCTGACATCTCTATTTAGATAGTGACAGGTAAAGTCTATGTCGCGCGTATCTCTACTCGCGCCTTGTCGTGCCATGGGGACATATTTCGATGTTTAAGTATATTTATCCGTTGCCATAGTACAGGCTTTGCCTAAATTGGGACTGGGTCATTTGGTGTGAATTGTCCCATGATATTAAGATTACTTTTCATACGATTCAAGAATCGTTGTGTCGTGCGCGAGCAGGCGTGGAGGGGTCCCGTTGCCGAGCGTGCCGCGCCAACCGCACGCTGGCGTTATGTATGGACGATCGCCTCCTCGAGCGAAGACCGCTGGACTGGAAAGACGCGGACCGCAAACGAGAATCGATCCTTTCCTCCTCCTGCTCTTCCAAATGCTCGGAGGCGATGGACTCTGATTTAGGAGTAGGTGGTGGAAGTAGTGGACCTTCGACAGGTTTCTCTGAATGCTGGAAGTGGAAGACGAATCGGAGCTCGTCTCCGAGACGGCGCCAGTAAGAAGTTGTCGGGTCGCGGTTACTCCGCCACGCGGCCACCATCAGGTCCACTAGGGATATGAACAATCCGAGAACGCAGCCAATCCCCAGGACAAGGAAAAGACCTAGGAAGTTTTTCATCGTCAATTTTTCGTTCACTGATGCTTCTTCCGCCTGGAAATGAATTAATTGTATCAGTGCATCACAAGTTTGATGTCTATTAAGTTGAAGAACAAATTTTGAAATAATAATATGCTTGCAGCTAAAAACTTTCCATTTTTTTAATCTGCACAAATTGACATTTTTAGGAATTATAAACAACATCGAAACATAAAATTAACTGTGATTTGATGTAAGTGCGGAGTTGATGTCTCTCAGGTGTAACACATTTTTTCTCTATACGATGCTCTATACATAATGTTATTTTGATGCCATGTTTTTGGTAGATCACGATGATGCGATTGTTGAGCATGCACATAATGGTACAGAACCGTTTGTTGCTTGTTCAACATACACTTGGCTGTTTTAAAACAAACGACAGAATACGTACATTACAACCGCCTCCACCATTCATCTCCTGCCACCATCGGTGTTTCATGAGTCTCAACTCGCCGGCCTCTTGTAGGTTCAATAAAGCCAAGTTCAACGCTTGGCGATACGGGGAATCTAAAGACAAGATGAATGTACTTAGTTCAAGTTGGACGTAAGTGCCGGCGCGCACTACGACTTTTTGTCGCGCGACACGATTTTAAAATAGCGCTGTCCATACTGATTTTTTCATCATAGTGCGCGCGATGACATATAAACCCTTGCATTTCTGCGACAAAATTATCGCGCGACAAAAAGTCGTAGTGCGTTCTTAGCCTAAGATAGCATTTCTGCAGATTTCGGTAGGGCAAAGCAAGTGCGTCCCAATTTGAGAAACCATGGTGGGTTTCTTTGTTAAACGAATAACTTCGGCTTGGTAAAGGTCAATTGCGGAACACAACGAAATTCTAGCGTTGACCCGCTGCTATTTATCTTTGTCGCAAGCGTGCTGTATATTGCCCTTACGCTCGCACGAGCAACGCACGGGCTCAAGAGCGAGCGTGAGGGCAATATTACACGCGCGCGACAGAGTTAAATAGGAGCGTAATGCTAGGTTTACACGGGCTTAGTACTTGTCATTAGTGTAGGTGGTTAGGGATTTATATGCAAAGTGACAAGTGGCAAGTAACCGTCTACACAGTGGTGTTAGAGAATGGTATTAGTAACAAAATACTTCGGCAGCTTTGACTAGGTAATCTACTATTCACTAATCAAATTGCACTTGTCATTAAGTGTTTACACTACTCGACAAGTGACAAGTATTATACCTTATCGGTTTAGGTAGTTAAAACAATATAAACAATCTTGACAGGTCTTTTTGTTGAAATACACAGTCTAAAAATGAAAATCGTTAGGTACACTAAGTATACAATTCAATTACGAAAGTAAATGATTTTTTCATACCTAAATTGTAAAATGTAATGTTTTCGATTTATAAAGTGTATGTCTGAATAAAAAGACATGTCAAGATTGTTAACATTGTTTTAACTACCTAAACCGATAAGGTATAGTAGATTTTTACCTGGGGTGGGTGCTTGTCGCTTAGTAAATAGGAACGGCTTCTAATCACTTGCACTTGCAGTTGCACTAATACTAAGCACTTATACAACATGTTTACACACCTGTGACAAGTGTAAGTGGCAAGTACTAAGCATTAGCTACTAACCCCGTGCAAACCCGGCATAATACGACCAATTTCAGAACTAGCTATCGACTCACTCACCTTTTGCCATCGCGATGCCGTACCCCTTACTGTCTATTAGACCTCCCACCTGTGGGTATAGTGTTCTATGTCAAATTTAAAATGTTCCAGAATGTTCTTGCCCACAAACGGAAAATCTAATGTTGACCTTTAGAGATTAGAACTTACTGAATGGTTGTTTAAAATGTACATATATATTCTCTCAAAATTCAGTGCCACATTCAGCAATTTCAGGGTAACCAGATGGTCAAACGTGATATTGCAGTGACAGGTTGCTAGCCGATCGCCCACAATATACTAACCCTTTCCCAGAGTCGACTCTTACGACACCCACGGGAAGAAAAGGGGAGGTGCTATTCTAACCCGGCACCACACGGGGTTTAAAATGATAAAAATTAAATAACCATGAATGGCTGGGTTAACCCAGGTGCTCGGGAAGTAAACTTTTTTTGATCACATAAAATGTTCGGAGTAATAGCTTATTACTTTGAAGTGATCTCTCCCAGGTGACGTTTACACAATTTACCCACTTTAGCGTATTACTAATGAAAACCATTTGCATTCGAATCTGGCTAGGAAAAACTTAGCCAGTTAGCTAGCAGAAACTAAGAGTAAATAATTTTAAACAAAAAAAAAACCGACTTCAAATTTGGGCTATACTGAAAGCATTTGTTTAATAATGAGGGTGACCTTCCATCACCAGCAGGCCTCACTAATTACTGAAATTATAATTTCTAGTCTGCAGGTGCATTCAGTATTGAAAGAATTATCCTTTAACTCCTAAGCATTAAGGAGTTGACCTTCTATCATCAGCTCAGTCATATTTTTTTTACTGTCAGACGTAAATACTCGTAAATACTTGAAAAATGTACTAAAAACATTACCTGTGCCAATAAAATTTGAGGGTTGCCCTCGATTTCCCTCATATATCATCATCAGATCAAGATATGCTGGCACTATACCCTTTCAAACAAAAAAAGAATTTTTCAAATCGGTCCAGACGTCTTCGAGTAATCAGCGAACACACATAAAAAAAAATGATAAAAAAATAAAAATAAAAAAATATCCCGACGAATTGAGAACCTGCTCCTTTTTTTGAAGTCGGTTAAAAAGGCTTCAAAACTGATTTTGGATAGAAGATAGAATGTAAGGTAAACGTCCCTGTGCTCGACACTGACCCAATACTTGGCACTTGCAACCTTATGTCATAAGTAAGACAGGTGACAGATGGGTGTCATCTATTGGGCGTTGAGGCGTCGAGCATTGGTACTTTACCTTATCTTTGAAACATGGCGTTGTAATAGTAATTACCTGCGTGAGATTACAATTCCTCTCTATTTCGTATTCGATAGACGTTGATTCCATCAGAAACGCAAACCGTCCCTCTGAAGGCTCTCGGTTCACTCTGAAATCCGAAAATACAAAACTTAGAATAGTTTTTTTAAATCTTTAGTTATTGGAATTTACTGTTCCTGAAACCGTTCCTTTTAAAAACATAAAAGTGCCGTTAGACTCACTCATAGTAAAATAAAACGGATACACTCATCTTTGTATCGAGATTCGCTCGCCATGTTCCGGGCCAATACGCGACTCATCATCGAGAGCATAGAACCGCAGTGTGTTGCTCCTGTGTGTTGTACAGTATCTTGATACAAAGACGTGAAATTATTCTGTTTATTTCACTATGTCAGCCACGTTACGTCTCAAATAAAAAAACAACAATAAGAATGAGGTAAGCGCCCCTGTGCTCGACACTGACCCAATACTCGACACTTGCAAGCTTATGTCATAGTAAGACAGGTGACAGATGGGTGTCGTCTACTGGGCGTTGAGGCGTCGAGCGTTGGTACATTTACCTTAAAAAGAACTTGTATAGTATAGTTAATTCATGTTTTGAGTATGAATGAAGTAAAGGATGATTGTGGACGGAGCACGTATGCCAGTATGGAAGCGTATGGCTCTAGGGTGTTATTCGCAAACTAATAATCTAAACTCCCAGTCGAGCTCGACGTCGAGGTGTCAAAATCAGCTGTCATATTGTATGGAAAATTTGACTGCTCAAAGTCGAGCTTGTTGAAGAGTTTGGTTTGGCAGAGACACCATCACTGATCTCCCTTCCTACCTCGGTGGGAATAGGTCGTGATGTGTATAATGTAATCGCTAATTTGCTGTATCATGTGGTTATATAACCCGGTCATTACGTAGGAATTAACGGCAAAGAAATGCAAATGAACCGAGAAAGCTGAATTTTTGATATGACGTAGAG
>BHDV01032898.1:466239-479215 GCA_005406045.1 Adoxophyes honmai | reverse complement strand
ACACTAACCCTTTCCCAGAGTCGACTCTTACGACACCCACGGGAAGAAAGGGAGAGGCGCTATTCTAACCCGGCACCACACGGGGAACTTAAGGTACCTAATCTTCCACCAATAATTAAGCAGGGACCGGCCGTTAGGTGCTTTGGTCCAAACCGTTTTATGCCAGTGGTGTTATTCTGTAACGTACCAAACTAAACTCATCGAGGAGCTCCACGTCGACGTGTAAAAATTTTGCTGTCATATTCATATTCTACGGGAAATATCTCTTCGACCAGCTTAGTTACTTACCTTAAAGAACGACACAACAGCCCTTGTGCGCAAATTTAATTTAGTTCGAAACATTTTCACTGTCACCTTTTGTTAAGACTTGATTACACTATTAAGTGGCAAGCGCAGGTGTAAACCGATTAGTAAAACCAAGTCTAAGTTTGAAGTAAAGCTAATAGACGGTCGGTCTAATGCCTGTTTCTAGCTATGAGCTCAATGCTATTTTGATGATTTCAATCACATTAAAAGCGGCGGCATGTACGGTCAAGGATGATTCATGAACTACCACTGCCACTATAGAACCTTATCAAATAAAAAAACATTACGTTTTCCCGTGATAATTAATGGGATGTCACCTTGACGTTTACTGTGGATTGATTCCATGGTGGCTCATGATCTCATGAATTAAAGTCCTTGACCGTAGAGACGAAACGAAACTAAACTTGCTATAAATATATATTTGTCCGTTGATTTATTTTTTCCTCACAATATAGATCTTGATTAAAGTAGATACATACCTGTAGAAACTTGTAAGTCGAGCCATTAACTTTGGCACCGTAGGTAATGCCAAGCTCATTTTTGGCGAGTTCATCGACGTTGTTGAAGTCATAGTTGATGTTCTTTCTGGCGAGCAGCGTAGCCAGATTGGCGGTGTAGGAGCTGGTGATGACCAGGGCGAATATCCACCAGGCGCTGGCTACGGCACGAGAACCGTAGGCACTGTGGTAGATAAAGAGTTTCAGAACACTCAGAACATCAACCCTAACTCAGCGAGTTATTGAATCTGGGGAACTGACATAAAGTGGTTACTTGAGTAAAAATTGCCTTTATAACACATACTCCCCTTATTTACTGTTTATACGGGTTAAGCTCCAAACGCATTTACGTGGCACGGCCGGTTTTTTGTGCGTGCGTTTTGAAAAATTTCGAATATTACAACCGATACCGTGACGCCACCGCGTCACGTTGTCTCGCTTCCGCTGTTACTGCTGATGGGGTTTAAAAAAAACAAACTGGAGCCAATATTCCACAGGTGTGATGGGAGTTAAAAAAATTAGAAACACTTATTATTTTCATCAAAAATCCTCTCGTCTCGCCTCGCCGGTGGAAAATCACCCTGAAGTTAACTTTTACGCAAAATAATCAATTTAAAATCAGTTTCCCAGTTCAAGAGCTACGACGCCACTAACAAGAACAGAAACATACAAAGTCGCTAAACTTGTAACGCTCTTATACCCCCGGGGGTTAAAAACAACCTTTTCGAAAATCAAGACAAGGAAATACTTACACAGGGGCAATCTCAGATCCCTGACAGAGTATAGCGCCGAGAGTGAACCATAGTGCGTTGGCCAGCGTGAACTGATTCTCCAAAGCCTCTGGTTCCTCTATGCAAGGGTATGGGTTCTGCCACTCTTCAGGACAGAGGCGGCCGACCACGTACAGCACCAGCGAAGTCCCGACGTACGCTAACCCTAAACAGAACCACACCTACGCAAATAATCGTATTGTCATGACATTATACCCTTTATCGTAATCAGATTGGGAGCAAATGATGAATCGATAAAAAAATGTTAATTTAATCATTAATTTATTCATATTATAATTACTTGTATTTACATAGTATAAATTTATAGTATTTGTTGTACAGTTACTATTTTACATGGTGATGTCTCTTTTTGTCGGTCTCAATAATTTCGTTTCCTCTCTGCCTCTCAAAAGTTGGCTGTAAGAGATCCCTTAAGGGATAAGTCCGCATTTGTACTTCGCCATTTCATTTGTATTTAATTTTTGTTTTTCGTATTTTGCGTATTTTGTGTTTTTTTCCTTTTGTGCAATAAAGTGTTTACTTACTTACTTAAATGACAAATCAAAAGATCTTAGCTATTTTCTTAACTTAATACCTACATATTCTCACGCCTGTATTCCCAAGAGGGGTAGGCAGATCACATGAATTCAAAAATCCAGTGCCACGTTTAGGAATTTCAAGGTAAACAGATGGTTAAATGTGATACCGCATTTTTTTTAAACTACATATTTGATATTAGGTATTAAAAAGATGTCAAACTACGTCGCCTGCTTGTGAAGATCCATAAAAAAAATGAGAGACCCACAGAAACAGTCGAAAGGATTTCGTGCATTTTGCCAACCCATCAACAAGTTAGGATTCCCTTCCCACATGTTTATGTGTATACAGGGGGGCCGAAAATTTACCATAAATATTTTAATCAGTGGTCGGGTAAACGCGTTTGTCAACCAATGTTTTTTTTTCCAAAATCTGAAAATATTGCCCAGTCATTTGTACTCCGGCTCTAAGTCAACCGTGTAGCATCGCAATGTCAAACGATTGCAGACGCGTACGCGCCGACTAACCAGACTTGCGTACAAGACATAAGGTAGGCAAAACCAGGGATCGTTACCGGTATTAATAAAAACTAAAATATCTCCTTTAATTCAGAGTTTTAGCTGGGTATTCTTAAATAGTATTTAGGTAAGCTTGCGAAACTACGTCATCAAATGAAAAAATTGCAATAATATAGAAAAACAACTGAGATACCGTAATTAAATACCGGTATAAATGTATGAAAATAATACCGGTATTCGATCCCTGGGCAAAACAGAATGCGCAATGACCTGAAAAGCGATGAAACATTTGTCTCCTACAAGATCAATAATGAAAATTTTCAGGAAATATTTTACAGTGGTTTTCAGACGCTTATACCCGACCACTGGTTAACATTTTTACGGTCAACTTACGGCCACCCTGTATACTTACGTGTGTACAAAATATACTCACTCCTGTAGAAAAAGGCAACATGAAAGCGAAGAGCTTGGGTTCCGGCGCCGAGGGTGTCCTGTACAGTATGCTGATCCCGAGATTCATGAAGGGAGTCGTGAAGTCAACTTTCAGTTCCCGATCCGCCGTTATTGTCAGATCGGTTATCGCAAAGTGTGCGTCTTTCTGGAACAAGACGACCAAGTACTTGCGGCGCATTCTCTTTGAATGATGGTCTTTTCAAATGCGTTAGTAGACTAAAAAGACAGCCGTCAGGGGTTCCTATTGCAGTACCCAAGTGTCGTTATTGCGATCAAAACGCGAGTCCCTATCGTCTGCGTTAATACGCATCAGTTTGTAAGGAGAAGGCTTGACGTTCAATAAATATTGTCAATCTTCAATATTTATCTCATATTGTGATACATATTGATCGTCTAGTCTTGCTATATTGATGGAAAATACACTGAATTCATGAAAAGATTGTGATCCATCAGTATTCTCTTATTGAAGATTGACAATATTTATTGAACGTCTAGCCTTCGCTTATGGGAACTCACAGTCCTGTTGATCCGATCGAGCATGCTGTCATATCCACTTCCGGGAAGTTCCAAGAGGGTATAGTTGAAGTTAAGTATGTCTGACAGTTTCTTAAACAGCTCAATGCAAAACCCTGGAATTAAAGAGATACAACGAAGTTTTAAGTTCTAATATGAATAGATTTTTCTAAATGGATTTTTACATGTGAAAGTGTCAAGCTTAATATACCATATCTACCAATGTTCGTACAGCAAAAAAAACGATAAATTTGCCAATCGCCTCGCGGGAAGGGCGTTACATGCTAACCGAAATCGTTACAAGCGAACGATGTCGCAGGCACAGCTAGTATAAAATTACAATGCATTAAGAAAATGGTTAAGAGGTGGACTTGCATCAACGATTTCGGTAATTAGTTCCACGATCTTTGCAACCGAGCTATACTTGTATACAAAAAAAATAAAAATAATGCACATTATGATAGGTATTGAAATAAGACAAATTATACATTACCTTCATAGCGATCATTTCCTGACAGCCTTTGCGCTGCCGATTTCATCATCACATACGGTTTATTCTGCAAAATAATTATCAGTTTGTATTTAAACACCAATAAGGTAACGAAATAATCCTTTTCAGGTTTTATTGCAATTGAAAAAAAGTTTAGTTTAATTCCCATAGGCTTTTCTAATTTTTTTACTTTCTTCGTCAAACAAAAAAATACTGTAGTATTTAATTATAAGGTAGGTACATTTTTTTTCTAGGCGTGACGTCACAAGCGCCCACTCCGGAAGTTTAATGATTTATTACTTTGTCGATGACGTGTCTCATATTTTTCCATAATGTAACTAACAGACTAATTAGAATTACATACATACATACATAACCATCACGCCTTATTCCCTGCGGGGTAGGCAGAGACAACAGAGCGCCATTCGCATCTATTCTGACATACTTCTCTCGCTTCACTCACATTCATCACTCTTGTCATACACGCTCGACGGTTTCGGGTACTCCTTATTTGGGCTTTGTTTAGTACATCGTAATTAGAATTACTTAGGTACATATTATGTTTAGCCCAGTTGACATCCTGATTGTCCAATCACACAACGACAATGACACAACGTCCGTGTCCAACTGTCCAGTGGGACTTATTATAGGACTAGCTTTTGCCAGCGGCTAGGCTCGCGTTAGGATAGCTTTTTCATCTTCTATTTGATTCCCTTAGGAGTGGAATTTATCAAAATCCTTTCTTAGGGGATGCCTACGTCATAGTAGCTTTATGCATGCAAAGTCTGAGCCCGATCTGTTTAAAATTGACAAAGTTTCATCCCCTATTTCATCCCCTTAGGGATGTAATTTATCAAAATTCGTTCTTAGCGGATGCCTACGTCATAACATCTACCTGCATGCCAAATTTCAGCCTGATCTGTCCAGTGATTTGGGCTGTGCGTTGATAGAACACTATCTCAGTTAGTCAGTCAGTCAGTTAGTCAGTCAGTCACCTTTGAGATTTATATATGTATACAATATAGATTGTTACGTGTCGCCTGTTGTCTTACCAGCATTATTAGAACGACGAAGGTCTGGTTCGCCATGACGCCAAACGGTATAGGGGGCGCTTCCACGGGCGGCCGGTCCCACAGCACCCCGTAGACTGGGTCGTAGATCCCCACCGGCACGAGGATACCGTGTCTCGCCAACTCGACTACGCGGAAACGACCCGCGCGTCTCGAGCCTGCATTCCCCTCCCAATCGGCGCTGTTGTTCTGTTATAATACATTTGTGGATTAAGGGCGGTAAAAAGGATATTACTCACGAGAGTCTGTTAAATGGGTGATAGACGTACGAACTTTAAGTACCTACGCGGTTTTTAAGTTTGTGAACTTACTCGGTTATTTCGGGTTATTTCGGAAAGCTTCTATAAATTCGGTTAGCAGTTTATGTGAATAAGTTCGGAAATCACACATTTTCAAAAGATTCTGAATCAAACAAAAATCTCTAAACACAACAAGCGTGCGCGTCCACGAACTCGCTCGCGGCTCGCAGTGCTGCCACACGTACGAGCCAAGACGAGCTACGAGCAAGATTTCAAACCGGTTGGATCGCCGACGATTTTGCGCGGCGGTTTTAAAGTACGCGTACTTACGGCGACACACAATCGAAAAGGTCGTCGAGCCATAAGTACGCGTACTTGCTCGTACGTCTATCACCCCCTTTAGAAGTCCAACGCAGTTTACAATGATTTTACGTACAAACATCGCAGAAAATTCATAATCTCACGCCACCACGCGCCGTGCGCTGTCGGTGAGTTAGGATTGATTGTCACTTTTTTTAAGCATATACCACAGCTTTACAAAAAATATTGAATAACACGTTGAAATACATCCTAAGTATTAAAATAATATAGTTTCATAATGCGTACAACGTGTTTACATTCATTTTGAATATAAAAATGGGCCTATAGTTGAATTTTACCTAGTTATTTTTTTCTTTCACTGGCCTTGGTATACCTATACACAGTGATTTTTATCACAATAGCGATGAAAAAGTAAACTTTGCTGAAATTGCACGACTTCATAAACTACACTCGTAAATAAAATAAAATAATGCCTTTAATTATGCAACAAATTATATATGTCACAAATCTTTTACGAGCAAAAGAAACTTTATACATACATACATACATATTCTCACGCCTGTATTCCCAAGAGGGGTAGGCAGAGCACATGAATTGAAAAATCCAGTGCCACGTTTAGCAATTTCAGGGTAACCAGATATAGAGATAACGTGTGATATTGCAGTGACAGGTTGCTAGCCCATCGCCCACAATACACTAACCCTTTCCCAGAGTCGACTTTTACGACACCCACGGGAAGAAAGGGGGAGGTACTATTCTAACCCGGCACCACACGGGTGAAAACGGGTGAAACTTTATGGGTGTGTATATATTTTTTTTCAAGTTAAGTTGCGTGTTTACTAATTCTTTGCTTAAATTAATAATGTAATACTTACCGAACGTAGATAGTTGATCAGAGTTTCGGCATGCCCGTAGGATTGTAGAGGCTCGCAAGATGTATCTTCATAATTACTCTGAATATTTGCTAGACGATTCAACATCTTGCCAGCTGTTCGTACAACGTCGTACGTGAGGATCAACGCAGTAAGCGGCGCTGCTACTACCTGAAAATAAACATTTTAGTAGAAAACATTCAAACAAGACATGGCCTTCTGCGACACACGCTACTTACTAACCACAGATTAAACCACCAAATAAACCATCTCTCGATGGAAATAAAAACTTTACGGCATTTGCACAATGCGTAGATTATTCCAATCATTCTTTCCATAAGAGGCATCATCCAAACAAAAAAGAGGAATAGTGTGAAAATGGTAAGTTAATATTACAATGAAAATCCCTGATGTTTATCGGGGATGACGTTCATTTTTATTGCAAAAAGGTGTTTTGTAAGTACAGTAAGTGTCAAGCACTACACAATACAAACAAATAGTTTACTTACATACATACATACATAACATAACCGTCACGCCTTATTCCCTTCTTGGTAGGTACAACAGAGCGCCATTCGCTTCTATTCTGACATACTTCTTTCGCTTCACTAACATTCATCACTCTCGTCATACACGCTCGACGGTTTCGGGTACTCTTGATTTGGCCTCCCTTTAGTGCATCGCCGATCTGGTCGATATAGGTACGTTCTTCGAGGGTGCCCTCGACCGACTTGCTCTAACACACTTCCCTTGTAAATTTGCTTACATACATAATATATTATCCTTGCTTCATCCATTCTTTCCACGTGCCCAAACCAATGCAGCATACCTTTCTCTACCCTTGTTACAATACTCTCTTTGAGACCGCAAAGTTTATCTACTTACGGATATCAACAGAAATACTCCCTAGCTTGGTTTATTGTTAAGTTCCGCTGGCTAGTCAAAAAACTGAATACATTAATAAAGAAAGCGTGATCTAGAAAAATGTGTGTTTAACAGTATTAAAAACAGAAAATTAAAACACACACCTTATCGGCTTCTTCCTCAGCAGCCTCTATATACGCTTCTGCATCATCCATATCTTCAACGCTTTGTCGAAAGCGCTTTATATATGTGTCGCGAAATTCTTGTAACATGTCTGCTTCTTGCTCAGGATCGAATAGTTGCAAACCTAAAGTGCGAAAAAAATAGTACACGACCAAAAAAATATTCTAAATCTCTCGAGGCTAGATTAAACACCTTGAATTTTACTGAATCATGAAATCTTTTTCCAAAACGTTCTCAACTTGGTCACAAAACGGTCATCACGGCTTTCCCCTTCCAATGTACCCATCCATTCTGCCCAAATAAAAATCTGTTTAGTAAATCTTCTTCAGGTGTAAAACACCACTTTGAGAGCCTCAACCCAACTGCTTATTGCTAGTGCTATTTAACTGCACGATTTTCTTCGCTTATCAGTATTCAGTAGAATTCTATAATGGATACTGACATACACTTACAAAACGACACCGTAATCATAATTACCTGTAATATTAGCCCCGCCATGGCTGTAAGGTTCCAAATCTATAATATGCAGATCAAGCGCAAGCAGAATGTAGGAATGCGCTTCAGAAAGCAACCCAACTCTCTGAGCCACCGCTAACACACGGTCTATACACTCTTCATCACACCAGATAATGAACTGAGTGTGTTCTGCCTTCTTCAAAACTAGGAGGAGATTTCTTAACGCTTCTTCGTCTTCAGGAGGTGGTAGTCTACGTGCTAATATGGAGATTTCCACTTCTGCATCAGCGGTACCCTGGACCAAACGGGCTCCCACTGCATCGTCGTGGAGCAGAACTGCCGTACTCCAGGCTTTTTCTTTACAGAGCGCTGCACAGGCCTGTAATGTTTAAAGTATGTTGTGAGATACTGAATTCGTCTGATTGAAACTTGACCTCCAAGCCAGTCTGTCTTTGGGAAGCAGTTTTAGCTTATGTTTAACCCCAAAAAATAGTAGGTACCTAATAATAGCGAAATAAAACGGATCTTTTAATCGAGATCAGCTCGACATGATTCAGTCCAATTCGTGAGCAATAATAAAAAAACGTAAGAGTATCCGACTTAATGAAGTCGAATTTTCAATCAATTTTTCAAGTCAATGCTCACGAATTGGACTGAATGCAGTACGAATGCCTCTGAAAGTGGTTTTATGTTTAAAGTTAGTACCAATCTTTCACAACTATATCACTCATTATTCGACATTAATCTTCTGTCAGATTTCAGTTCCAATCATGTTAATTTACACTTTGGAGAATTTTAATCGGACATTGAACCAAGGAAACACTCATCAATAATCATTTCCATCATCACCTCTCCTACTGGACGCCACTCAGCACTCCGTTTTTCTCTTCCAACCACACCCAATCACCCTTGCGTATATTGTCGCTCCATTTTGCCCATGGGCGTCCTGCACAACGTTACACTAAAGTACTTGCCTGTATAAAGACATCAGTTTGAGGATACATATGGATGGCCTCCCAGTGTAGAAGGCCTTCTGCCGAGGGGTCCAGAGGCGTTGGTGACACGAGCAGGAGAGGCACCCCAGTCCTCGCTGCCGCCGCTGCCGCTAGCTTCACATCTTCAGCTTCCCCGTAAGCCACAATAGCTGATACTCCTTCGGCAGCCTGAAATTATAGTTGGTAGTTTTTGATTCTATAATTACAAATATTACCTTTAATCTGATCTAATCTAATTGTAATGTTTAATGTTACTTGCCCTATTTTGTTCTTTGTTTTATAATTAAATGAACTTCACGTATTTAATATACAATCTTGCTGAATGTATTTAAGTAAATTTTGAATTTGAACTTCTCTGCATACTATCCTCACTCTCCTACTCCTATTATAGGTTCTCCCTGTCCACACTAAGATAGTACTTGCACAATCTCTCCTCCTACCTCTTCTGGACTACGGGGATATTGCCTATATTGACCTCTCTGAGCAGCTACTTGATAAGCTTGAGCGATTCCAGAATGTTTGCATTCGGTACATATTTGGATTGCGAAAGTATGATCATGTGTCCGCTTTTCGCGCTCAGCTCAAATGGCTGCCAATTCGGCACCGTCGAAGTATTCATGTTCTGTCGTTGCTTTTTAATGTCCTTTTCAAGCCTCAGTCCCCATCCTACCTCTCTGAAAGATTTAGTTACTTGGCCTCTGGTTCTGGGAACCGACTACGGTCAAGTAACAATCTTTCCCTAGCCTTCCCTATCTCCAAATCCAAATCCTACTCCAACTCCTTTTCCGTGCATGCGGTCAAACTATGGAATCAGTTACCGGTCGACATTCGACGCTCGCAAACTGTGGCCACTTTGAGGAACCGTTTGAGGGAGTACTGGCTTGACAATTTGTCGTAAATTTTGGTAGTTGTATGTTCTGTCTGTTTATTGTATGTATTTATTATATATATTAGTTTATAGTAGTGATAATTATTTGTGTGTATTAGAATGTAATGTTTATGTATTTGGATTTATTTGCTTTTTCTCACTTGTTTAGCTTAAGTAGTTTTAGGTTATACTTATGTATTCTCAATAACTTTCCTTTTTGTATGTCTACTCGTTTCCTCTTATCCTGTCAATCGCCCGAAGGTTAACTGGCAGAGATCCCCTCGGGGATAAGTTCGCCTTTGTACATTTAAGTTGTTGTCCTGTTCCTTGTTTTTTGTAATTGTTTTATGTACAATAAAGAGTCATACAATACAATACAATAAATACAAAAGTAAGTCTGTCTGTTAATTTTTCAGGATCCAAGCGTTTGATTCTTGCTTTTCTTTTATCTTCTACGAAAAATATAATTACGAGTTAGCGTTAATTGAATACACAGATGAAGCATTTTTTGATCTGCTGTCATCAACTTTGCGCCGATAGGTATAAGGTAAATGTACCAATGCTCGACGCCTCAACGCCCAATAGATGACACCCATCTGTCACCTGTCTAACTATGATATAAGGTTGCAAGTGCCATGTGTTGGGTCAGTGTCGAGCACAGGAACGTTTACTTTAGGGAGACCCTTTTAAGCCGCCGCTTTTTTTTAATCCATTGCGTTTAAAATGAAAATTAAAAAAAACATCGCAAGAGAGAATAGGAGATTGCCGAGAGTAAAGAAAATACTTTGTGTTTTGTGATAGAATATTTGTGACCCTATTGTGCCCTCAATACGGTAGAAAAGAGAAAAATAACGACGTATTTATGAATGTTCCTCTCTTTATTATCATCAGAGGTTGCTTGAGGAGATAGTCTGATTTCCCTCCCCCCTCTTTAACTCTCCTGGTCGGGGGCATTAACGTATCGTCCCAAAAAGTAAGTAAATAAAGTACTCTACTAGTTAGTTACGTACCTTCGCACAAACTTGTGCTGCCATGTCCAAAGGCTCATCAGGTTCGACGGACGCCACTATGACTTCAGGATCCACATCACTAGCAATCAGCGCCGCCTCCACTGCTGCAGCTAAATTAGGACCCTGCGCTGGCGAAGACACGACACCTGAAACGCAGGAGTTGGATCTTATACTAAACTAGCTTTTGCCCGCGGCTTCGCTCGCATTAAGTATGGAATGACACAGAAGAGATCTCAAGAATTATCATTTGAATACCTACGCTGCTGTAGACGATATGTATATGTCTTTCAATTTGGGAATAGGATAAAAAGATTCAAGGCATATGCTACATAGAAAACATTGATAAATTGCTCATTTTAGAGAAGTGATGGATTGTAAAAAGACAAAAAGTAGCCTATGTCACTCACTCCCATCCCTTCGACCATTTTCATGTTACCTGCATGCCAAATTTCAAGCGTCTAACTTAAGCAGTTTAGATTTTTCATACAAAGGGATTTTCTCGCTAACTCCCGTTCCCGTGGCAATTTCGCAATATCCTGTTGCAACTAAGCTTGAAGTTTACTAAGGTACCTGCATGTCAAATTTCAAACGTCTAACTAAAGAAGTTTAGAATTTTCATACAACGGGATTTTCCCGCTAATTCCCGTTCCCGTTGGAATTTCGCAATATTCCGTTGCAACTAAGCTTAAAGTTTACTAAGGTACCTGCATGCCAAATTTCAAGCGTCTAACTTAAGCGGTTTTTGATTTTTCATACAACGGGATTTTCCCGCTAATTCCCGTTCCCGTTGGAATTTCGCAATATCCCGTTGCAACTTATCTTAAAGTTTACTAAGGTACCTGCATGCCAAATTTCAAACGTCTAACTTAAGCGGTGTAGATTTTTCATACAACGGGATTTTCCCGCTAATTCCCGTTCCCGTGGGAATTTCGGGAATTCCTTTCTTAGCGGATGCCTACGTCATAACATCTACCTGCATGCCAAATTTCAGCCCGATCCGTCCAGTGGTTTAGGCTGTGCGTTGATAGATCACTATGTCAGTCAGTCAGTCAGTCAGTCAGTCACCTTTGAGTTATATAGGTATACTAGCTTTTGCCCGCGGCTTCGCTCGCATTAAGTTCGGAATAACACAGAAGAGATCTCAAGAATTATTATTTGAATACGCTGCTGTAGACGATATGTATTTCAATTTGGGAATAGGATAAAAAGATTCAAGGCATGTGCTACTTAGAAAACATTGATAAATTGCGGAATGCTCCATAAATATTGAGTTATATAGGTATATATAGATTAACATTATTTATATACTAAATTAACATTATTTAAACTTGTTAAGTTGTAACCTGACTGTCACTGCAATATCACGTTTAACCATCTGGTTACCCTAAAATTGCTAAACGTGGCACTGGATTTTTGAATTCATGTGCTCTGCCTACCCCTCTCGGGAATACAGGGGTGAGGATATGTATGTATGTATGTTAAGTCCGTAGCAGTTGAAAGACGCAAATGATTATGAATTTCCTGATGCACGCAACATAAACAACAACAAAAATCAGACAACTGTTTTCCATTGTTGATGATTTGTTCTTAAGAATACAAATAGCACTTTACGATTCAATTGTATAAACAATCAGGTATGGAATGGATCAGACTGAAAACGATAACGATTTCCCAAAAGACCGTATCTAATGTGCAAAAAAATGGTGGTGAGTTAAGATCTCTCGGCAAAAGTAGAAGGGTATTGCGCAGTAATCCATTTTTATGTCTATTCGGTATCCGAGGAGTGAAAGGGGTGGATGGCGACACTTTATTGCTACATCAGTCGCACTTCACATCCCTGCGCTGCCTCCGATACGCCGATTACCCCCACTTGTTTCGCCGAGCGATCTGAGGATAGGAGTCGCGCCACTTCTCCATACAAACGTAGTCCCTTGTTTTCTCCGTGAGTAATGACATTAGAGCAAAATTTTTTTTACATTATATTAATTTGTATTTGTTGTGGCTATGCCCCTAC
>BHDV01032898.1:433064-466176 GCA_005406045.1 Adoxophyes honmai | reverse complement strand
AGGGGCATAGCCACAACAAATACAAATATAATGTAAAAAAAATTTTGCTCTTATGTCATTATTCACGGAGCAAACAGGGGACTACGTTTGTATGGAGAAGTGGTGCGACTCCTACTTATCCTCTTAAACCACTGCGTGATGTATAGTTAGTTTTTGTAAATAGTACTCTAATAATGCGCTTCTGGTATTTTATTTAGAGATTAGACATGAACCTCAGATCTGATCATTCTTGCAGATCTTGCAGGACCATCAACCTTGCGAATGAAGCTGAAATGTTTGACATAATCATTCCGACTAGATTAGAGCATCACAACATTGCGATGTGACATTTTCAAATCATAATAAATATCACTAATGTTTACTGTAAACCTGATAGTTAGTTAGCATACGATTCAACAATAGAACTGACCTATTTTGACAGTAGCCGTTTCGGATTCTATACTGTTCTGGAACATCGAAAACACTGCTGAAAGCAGCAGTACCACATCCTGTGCTCGCATACCGAGTGACACAACCACAAAGTTAAAATAGAACACAACACAACACAGCACTAAACTTGTATCTTGCACCGAACGCTCTACATGGTGTTTACAAACGTCTCCATGGAAATTTTGAGACTTTTATCCTTTTTTTTTACTCTTCACTGTATTTCGGGTGGTTCTGTGTATGTAAGTGAATGGGTTTCGCGTAAACTGGCGGCTGCGCCGGCGTCGACACGTGCGCTCGACCCGCTTTTGATCTATTTTGAACACCAAGCGACGTTTGAGGACGTTTACTCCGCATTTCTAGACTGTTAATCATTTAACATTGAACGTCTGCGCTGTCTTTGTTTAGTCTGCGGTCTAGTCTGTCTCGAATACAGAACTAAAAATGTTGGTGCATAAAGTTATGTGGCCTGGAACAAAACTGGCAATGTGGAATCAAATAGTCAAATACTATAGTCGAAAATTTTAATGTTGGTTACGTTACTACATTTCGTTACTAGTGAGATCAACATGAATATCTGCATTATTATATGTAAAAAAACATAAACCGTATATCTAGATTTAGAGCATGATCTGAAGTGCTTTTCAAATTGACTAAAATTTAATTACCAGCTGAACTATTTACAAGGAAATCAAATTAATTACCTACTGAACTATTTTATTTTATTTACCCAGAAGTCAAAACATGTTATGAGTAAAAAGTGCCATCTGTGGTTCTTGCGAGAAACTTTGATACCAGTCGGGGAACATTGTACTTAAATTTTGCTAACGACGAGCAACGTCAGAACGAACACAAAACGTTACAGCACCCGAGAGCTAGGTGGCGTTGCTATTTCATTGCTCCATCGCAAATAAGTTGGTGAAGTTGAGTGAATTGACTGAAAGTTAATGTAAGGTAGTGGGGCACTCTATCCTTCCTACACCTTGAAATATAGTACAGGGTTTACGAAACACCCTGTATCTAGATGGTTGTTTTTCGGTTGTTATTTAAACGATAACAAATAAGGGGATAAGTAAAATTGTTACATTACAATTTTTTCTTGGAAAATAACTTGCGACAATTGCGTCATTGGTGCAATGAACAATTTGTAAATTTCAAAGTGTATCACATCTCTATTCTCGTATACAATTATTTACAGTAAACTAGTAAAAAACATTTTTAGAATTAAAATTCTTTTCCGAATTTGATAGCTCTAAGAAGTGTCTCAGTAGTGTTTCAGTGTCAAGTAAGTATCGAGTAGATTCTTGAAAAAGTCGCAGAATCGTTCACGCGAATCTCAAGCGGACAGCAACCTCGGACTGTTCCCAACTGTTCCGAGATATACTATCAGCGAGACGTGTCTGTGTGGGTTGCTCGCACTGTGTACGTAGATGACTTGCGTTTTGTGTATTTAGCGCCTCCCAGTGTTAGACTAAATAGCCGTGGTAGCCAGACGGTTCGACCTGTGGCCTCTCAAGCATAGGGTCGTAGGTTACCTCTGAATTTTTCGGAATTTATGTGCGATATCGAATTTGATATTTACCACGAGCTATTCGGTGAAGGAAAACATCGTGAGGAAACCTGCACGCAGCGACGAAGCAATTCAATGTTGTGTGTGAAGTTCCCAATCCGCACTGGGCCCGCGTGGGTATTGAGAGGAGGCCTGTGCCCTGCTGGGACGTATTGACATTATATAGGCTGGATGGATGATGAGTGTTAGACTAAACTTGCCTCTATCAGGTCTACGTCATTTCCGAGGCCTGATCCTGCTAAGAAGCTGCCCGTGCATTAAACATCAGCTGTTCATTACGGCTACGGCCGCCTCAAGGTGGGGGCCGGAACTCACTCCATAAATTATAACTTCCGCTAGTTTCCGAGAGATGGATGAGTGATGCACACTAGGTGATTATCCTAGAATAATGGTATGATCTGAAAATTGATATTGTACTAAAAGTTATCGCTCCACTTCGCAATTTGAACGAGCCACAAGAATGTTAGTGATTGAGTCTCATTTCATTAGTAGGTCCGGCAAGTGAAAACGACTAATTTTATTTTTAAATAGGTACCTAGACAATTAAATTTAAAGTTGTTATTCCAATGAGTCAAAGAATACATAAGTACACACACACACACATCCTCACGCCCGTATTCCCAAGAGGGGTAGGCAGAGCACAAGAATCCAAAAATCCAGTGCCACGTTTAGCAATTTCAGGGTAATCAGATGGTAAAACGTGATTGTAGTGACAGGTTGGTAGCCCATCGCCTACAATACACTAACCCTTTCCCAGAGTCGCCTCTTACGACACCCACGGGAAGAAAGGGGGAGGTGCTATTCTAACCCGGCACCACACGGTTCATACATAAATACTTCGGAAATAATTGAATTTAAGAGCGTGCAAACAAAATTCGGCGATTTTGATGTTTTTCAAATGCTTTACAAAGCTATGAATCCTTAAGTTTTTAAAGAAAAACTACTGTAACATATAAATAAACTCTTTTTCTTGGGATTAACGGTAAAAATTATTTTATTAGCAATACAGATTTCTTTTACTTAGCCAATTTGTTGAAGGGTTTTCACGAAAATACGCGTCAGAGCTGTCTTTCACTTGAACATTTTTCATTAAAATTTACTATAAACGATATAAACTTGTTATTATCTGATAGACAATATAGTCTACTGAGGAACAACGGTGTTACATGAATCAAACTATTGGTTTTTATTATTCAAATATCATTTTACATAATTTCAAAGTTGAACCATTACTTTTTTTTTTCTCATTGATTTTATGTTACTAAAATGCCAATGAATTGTATTGTTTTGCTCCATAATCTATGAGAAAAATACGAAAAAAAAATCCTGTTGCTCTAAATCATCCTAAAACTTAACTGCACGATCGTGTAGGTTCGGACTTTACACGTGAAATGCACAATCAAGCAAAAACTCAAAAAACACATTTTTATTAAAATAAGTTTGTTTTTATACTGTTATAATTAGTCTCAAATTACTCATTATTTATTATTACATAATTAAGTCTCAGAAACCGAAATTTAAATCCTTTATAACATCAATCACAATCAATTAAACTAAGTATATTTGAATTTTATCGTCAAACTCGGGTAAGTGATCATATCCATCGTATATCAGAGGCTTAGCAGCCTTTTGGTACTTTCTTGCTATCACTGGCATCCATCTGGCATCTCATATCTGGCATTGGATTCCATTATTGAGTGCGACGTCTCTTTTTTGGTATTTTGCCATACATTTCTTGGAGTTCGAAGCGAAAATTTCGCAGATACAAATTTAAATTTCGGTTTCTGAGACTTAATTATGTAATAATAAATAATGAGTAATTTGAGACTAATTATAACAATATAAAAACAAACTTATTTTAATAAAAATGTGTGTTTTTTTGAGTTAACGTGTCACGTGTTAAGTCCGAACCCACACGATCGTGCATTTTTTTTTAACAGCTTACATTTCGCGTGAAATGATAAGTATACTTCTACATTTCTATTGATTTATTAAGTTAACCTCGTTACATATGCGAATCGTGCATTAAATTACCACCAGATTATCAAAATAATACAAAAATATGTACTTATGTATTGTGCTACCTCCCGTCAAAAAACGCCGCCATAGTCGGGAGTGTCGTGCGACCGACAGACACTAGTAACTTACCCTTTTCACATGCCGCGAGTGGCGCTAGTATCTGCACGATCGATCGGTATCGGTTTGGTCGCGAAAAGATGATTTGCGCGCACTCAGGATTTTTTTAAAGTTATTTGCACGCTTGTATCGACTCGGCCGGAAAGGGTTAATGTTATTACAAATGAAGCAATTTTATTGTAAATTTACAGAATATGTTTAGTCTAACCATATTTTTTCATGGCTAAATATGAGTTAATTTATTTTTCACGATTTTTTAAACTTTGGTCCAAAACCACTAAGGTCAGGTGGGAGAAGAGAAACGCAGGGGTAGGAGGGCACTGCAGACCATACTCACTCATAACTCGACGAGTTATGGTCTGTGGTGCCTCTTACCCCTGCCCTGCCCCTGAGTTTCTCTTCCCCCACCTGATCTTATATTACGTTCATAAAAAATGTTTGCGCCCTCTTAATATTATGGGGATCATTGAGCTGGGTGGGAGGATTTGATTTAACTTAGTTTTAGTTATTTATACTTAATATTATGTCGCTTATTTAAGTTTTATTTTGTTTTATGTAATCTAAACAAAAAAACACATTTTTCATAATCAAAGATGTCTTGTTAGACTCGTCATTGAACTATTATTTTTTTAAAGAACACTACATTGTTTAAAGCAAGTAGGTAATTTTTCTTTTTTTTCTTTTAAACTACTGTCGCGAGATGGATGTAAGGAAAAAATAAACCTTAGACAATGACAAATACATGACAAAAATATTCTCTAATTTCCTTACCGCCGCAGAACTGTAACTTCTAATCTTGGAATAAGTAATCTTAATATACTGAATAACGTCTACCTACACTACACGTGTTGGGTTAAGAATTACACCTTTCCTTTTCTTCCATGGATGTCGTAAGGTATTATTTAGGCGAGTATGGCTTTGTATTTAACTAACCTAAAATGTGACCAAAAGTGGTTACAAAGCGTAAAGGTTTTATCTATTTAACTTTCCATATATGCTTAGCCTACACCATTTGGGAATATTGACGTGATGTTTATGTAATTATCACTGTGTATAGTAATAATAATAGTCTGTTTTATTCCTATTAATTTATCGCCCTGTGTGCTCTCGCCCTATAGTGAAATCTCCACGACGCGAATTGTCTTGAGAGTTGAATTTAATTAAAGACATCTAGTGGAAGGCCGGATATTACCTGCGCATTTCATATTACTTTCTGTTAAGACTTTGAGGTAATTGTTAGGCAATAATTACAATATTACTTAGGCCAGGGTTGTAAAGTAGTTACCAAATAAACAGGGAGCACTATACATACATACATACAATCACGCTTGTATTCCCAAACGGGGTAGGCAGATCACACAAAACGCTACATAGACAGAACGATGACTATTTCGCGTTTTCTAGCCACTCTAGCAGCGGGAGCACTATGCCATAGTGAAATATTTTTATTGAGGTAAGAAATAGAATGTACTCTTTTTTTTACTAAAACTTAACTGTAGCTTCTAAGATTTTCTGATACCACATATTTTCACTTCAGTGACAGTAGTGACACATTATATAAACACGATTCTATGAAATCGGACAAAAGCAAAGTTGACTGTCTGTTTCATTACCAACGAAAACTTTTTAAAGATGTGAAACAGGTTATGTATGGACCTAATCAATAACACTTTAAAGTTTAAAGCAAGCAAAGTTTCAAAACGAAGTGAAAGACAAACAAAACACTGTCGGAAAACTTTATAATCCGATGATCGAATTTATGGCCGGCCAGTTACCAAATTTTAATCATGAAGTTTTAATAGGCATTATAGTATCTCAATTGGCAAGAAAAGTAAAAAAAGAAATTCTTTTTTGCTCGAAAATCGATTTCAATATTTCAACATTTACAAAACGTTACCACACGTTACCTATGTTCTAAAAAAACCAACAGTTCCATTAATTCATCATCATCATCATCATCAGCCTATATACGTCCCACTGCAGGGCACAGGCCTCCTCTCAGTATGAGAGGGCTTGGGCTATAGTTCCCACGCGGGCCCAGTGCGGATTGGGAACTTCACACACAACGTTGACATTACTTCGTCGCTGTATGTAGGTTTCCTCACGATGTTCTCCTTCACCGAATAGCTCGTGATAAATATCAAATTCGATATCGCACATAAATTCCGATAAATTCAGAATTCCATTAATTGAAACAATACTATTTTGTAATCCCTCTTTAAATACTTTTTCAACGACATCCGGTAAGCTGATTCGAAACGCCTAACATCTAATTGTACCTATGCTAGGAAGCACTAATTAGGTCTCCTAAGTTGAACAAGTTAGGACCGCAATACTAATTAAGTGGTACGATGTTCCGTGAGCCGCACTAAGTTTACCTGCTAAGTTGTATTGGCTAAGTTCACTTGGGATTAACTTGGCAGATGCTCGGGATACCTAGCAGTTGGAGAAAAGCATGCTATTGTACCTAAGTATAAACCGTTTCTGTATGTGATAATGATAATTGTGACAGAAAATTTCTTGTCAAAAATAAATGAAAGGCGTTATATTCTCTAATGGAACTAGCTAAACTTGTCAACGAATTCGACGTCGAGCTCTCATAATTTTCACAAAATAAATACATACATATACATCACGCCTGTATTCTCAAATGCGGTAGGCAGAGCGGATGAAACGCTACATAGACAAAACCATGATTAGTTGACGTTTCGTGACCACTTCTAGCATCTTTTTTTGGGTTTAAAGTTGGCAGATATAATAGAAACAGGTTGCTAGCCTCTCGCCTAGAATATGTATATGTTAACCTGTTTCCTTAGACGAAACTCAATATGAAAGCTAATTATGATATCGACATTGAGCTCGTCGACTAGTTTAGTTTCTTACGTTAGAAAGAAACAACACTGTATATACTCCAGATCACTTAAATACTCAACTTATTAACTATTCGCGGTTCTATCATTGTAAAAAAACTAAGTGACACATGTTATAGCTGCACACATTATACCGATAAAGAGCGAATGCTGTCAAAAAACACAAAAAACAACTCGTGCGCAACAGATGCGTTACAATAGCTCGTTACGGAGCCGGTACTTCGTTCTTTATGAATTTGATTAGTTCATGAGGAAGTGTCTGCTGTTTTGAATGTGCACTCGGTGCAAATATATAAACAAATAATTACGGTTCTTTTACTGACTTGGCAGACTTTCAATTGTCTGGAGGTACATCGGTGATTAATTTCAAAAACTACTCTTTTTATCTACGTTATATTTCTCCGAATAAACTATTGTTTCTTTTTAAGAATAGTTTGTTATTTAGGTAAATTTTGTTTCCAATGGTGGGCTCGTCAAATATGCAAATAAATAAATTTAGTAACTTTGCGCTCTATCTTTAAATCCCTAACAACGCGTGAGAGTGATCAGGAAATAAATAACATGAAACAGCTTTGTATAAATAAAACGGAGAAAAAAACATTCTCTCTTCCCTTGACCATACCTTTTACGTTGTACTCCCCTACATGACCTATGGATCGCTTGACCATCAAAAAACGGCTACTCGTAATGGCACAACAAAAAGCTATTTAACAGTGGGCCATGGAGGCCATTACGCTGGGCCCAGCGCCGGTGCTTATTAAAAATGTGGCCTGAATATCAAATTGCTATCTCCTATTGTGTGGCGCCCCCGACGGCTCCCGGTTTGAACAAGTTCGCGCAGAGTAGGGGAAGACAGAGGGATGCGACTGTTATGCTCTCAGATTATGCATGCAAACAAGTTGTGCATGGTCTGGATTTTTGAACGTTTCGTGTGAACTAAAAAATGGAAACAGTATGTCAGATACCAACAAAAGTATGTAAAAGTGCAAAATGTAACTAACATTCAGTGATAAAAAAATTAGTTGGAAGTTTTAATTACGATTTTAGGCAAATATTTTTACTTGACACTCATGTTCAGTGATCGGTATCTAATGTAGCGAAATTTTAAGTTGTGGGGGTAAGTTCCCTACTTCTTAAAACCTCGCCAAGTTAGATTCCGAGAACTGTACTAAAGGTGCTTTTTTTAATTAACTAATTATCACGGTTTGCAGCCACTTCTAGCTATATTCATAATCAAGGTTTTGTCTATGTCACGTTTAGTGTGGTCTGCCTACCCCATTTGGGAACACGGGCGTGAGTGTATGTATGTATGTAATTATCAAAACGAAAACAAAATATGCATTTAGTATTCCGACTAGTTGTATTCCGACTAGAACACTAGAAAAATAGGATGTGATTTTTTTTAACAGAACAACTACAATTAGGTACAATTAGGTACAATTGAACACAGAATAACATATTTCGAACACAGCCCGACCTACCAAAGTTCACTAACAACATTATTTAAAAACTTTACCACACACATGCAAACTACTGCGCTCTCTATAACCTGCAGTACTCTGTGCAAACTGTAAGTACAGGATGAGCAAGATTGTTATCCAGGGGCACTAGTAGCCCGGGGCATTGTTTGTTTTTTATATAAATAAATTCAGATGTCACATCCCGGGTGATAAATGGAGCCTCTGACACGCGCGTCATATGGCGAATTTGTGCACTTGTGCTTATTTCGATATTTTAGGGGTTGGTTGTTTTGAATTATGATTTCAAGTGGCAAAATGAGGGTCAATTGTCATAAATGACAAAGTACCAACTTCTTAGATTTTGTACAAAAATAAACTTGTGAATTTTACTACATGTTTTTAATATTTTAAGTGCTGTGCATACTCTATTTTCCTAGGCGTTAGTGTTCTTAGTAGCCTTAGCACGACAACAGTCTCGAGTTGCCTCGCGCGCGGGTTGGTATACCTGTCACTTTCTGACATCTCTAGTTAGACAGTGAAAGGTATAGTCTATCTCGCGCGTATCTCTACCCGTGCTTTGCTGTGCTAAGCCGGCAGATAATAATAATCAAATCAATAGCCTCACTCAATGACAAATGCTAAGATTACTGTAATTGATGGAGGAACAAATAAAAAGTCCGTTACTAGTATTAGAGGTATTCAGTATCAGTACCATCATTGCATCACTATGACTTAACAGTGACCGCACCCGCTCCAAGGCGTGGACTACAAATCTGTTTGAAGACTTTTACTTCATGTTGAAAAATTGTCGGATAACTCACGTTTATTAAATCGAGTTTAGCTCGACATGTTTCGGGCTAATTCGTAGCCCTTCATCTAGGAGCCGCTGCGGCTGCTGCTGCCAAACGCGCACTGCGCGCCTCCGCTCTCTTCGCGCGACTGCTCGTGCTCGACGAAACTAACACCGGCACACGATTTAATGAACGTGAGTTATCCGAAAAATTTTCAACATGAGTGAGTCTCATGGTAGTTTAATGTTTAATTTTACTTCAACAAGTTTAGTGACTGCTGGCGGCGCTGTTAAATTATCTTTTGTCGTCACTACCGAGTCATATGATCACTGGAAACTCATAGTTTGTAATGGTACCGAACTCGTCATCAAAACTATTTGGAATATGTTTTCATCACACTTAAATTGTTTAAATTCTAAATCAGCCGTTTCTTTTGTTTAGAATTCACGGTACGTAAATAAACTAGTACGAACATTCGTAATAAGGCGTACTAAGTGCTGTTTTCAGAAGTCGAGCGGAGAGTTTGAATAAGTTAGCGAAAGCAAATCCATTTGGCCGGGTTTCCCAGTTTTTTGCCTCCATTACTGCGCGGCCAATTTTAAAATATTGAATAAGTAATACAAAAGCTCGCGAATTATGATGCGAAGAGTTATTCGTCTAGACGGGGCACTGTGCTGAGAATTGTTTTATTTAAGTATTAATTTATTATTACATTGAGCATAGCAATCATAGAATTAGTTAAAGTATGTATGTATGTAACTATTTATTGTACAGAATAAACATGACAAAATAACAAACAAAACAGAACACAAGTACAAAGGCGAACATATCCCTTAAGGGATTTCTTCCTGCTAACCTTCAAGCGATTGACAAAACATGTGAAAATAGAGTAGACATACAGAGATAGTTGAGGAGGGAAATAGAAAATACCATTAAAGTACAAGGGTGTTACAATTTAACTACTTACTAGTATCTAAATATGTAGCTATGTCCACACCAGTGCGCTTTCACGTTCACCTTGCGTCTTCCTCTGACGCATGCCCGTGCAACCACAGCGCATGCGCTGAAACTAGATCCGTCCTCAATGAAGACGTGTTGGCGGCATGCGCTGTGGTTGGTGGTTGCACGGGCATGCGTCAGAGGAAGACGCAAGGTGAACGCGAAAGCGCACTGGTGTGGACATAGCTATTTACTCACATCTACCTAATTGAATACGAAGTTTCCAATCATTAAAAATAAATATTTCAATATTTTTACGAACAATATCGTACCTAATCACATTAAACAACAAATAGTAGAATTTATGATGTTTCTACTCGTATTGCAATACTTGTCAAAAGTTAAGTAGGTAGCTAGTTGCGAAAAAAGCAAGGTCATAAAAATTGACTACGTGAAAACAATGAGAACAGTTGTTCTGAAAGCCCGCAATACCCCAAACGTGAACATCTTCTCTTACACCATGCGAGTCCATGAGAGTTTCAGGTTACCTTTTTCGCAGATCTGCTGTCATAATCTTTGCCGCCCGGCAGGAGGGCACTGCTAAACGCATTACGACTTGTTACCCGGTGTTTTATCACACAAAATATTCCGCCTCGCCGACATACCTCGCAAACCTCATGAAAAAACACCCACACCATTAACTTGATGTGAAATTTTCATTTTTTAGCGCACCGCTACGAACGTTTTTTAGCACTTTGCGCGTAACTGACATATTTTCATAGTGCTGGCTTGAAGGCTATTTTTTTTTCTGTCAGTCTACCTGACTATTACGCTGCAGTTTTGCTGTGTGGCGTGAACAGTAGCATAATTTTGGAACTTTGTTTTTTCTATTTCAAATAAAAAGTTGTACTGGCATTTCGTCATATGAAATTAGCACAAGAAGGTGCGAGTAGAGTAGAAACTATACCTGTTATTGTCAAATTAGAGACGATTTTAATTTAGACATTTACAGCAATTAACTACTTCCCGTGTGGTGCCGGGTTAGAATAGCACCTCCCCCTTTCTTCCCGTGGGTCGTAAGAGTCGACTCTGGGAAAGGGTTAGTGTATTTTGGGCGATGGGCTAGCAACCTGTCACTGCAATATCACGTTTGACCATCTGGTTACCCTTAAATTGCTAAACGTGGCACTGGATTTTCGAATTCATGTGCTCTGCCTACCCCTCTTGGGAATACAGGCGAAAAATATGTATATGTAGCAATTAACTAAAGAAATAGTACATTACTATAGAGGCAGGGAAACGAAGGGTTGTAGGAATTATGCTGCAGACAACCTGTTTTTCACCCTGATTAGTTTAGTGCTTTTCTTAGAATTGTAATTAAATGCCCGTGTGGTGCCGGTTTAGAATAGCACCTCCCCCTTTCTTCGCGCGGGTGTCGTAAGAGTCGACTCTGGGAAAGGGTTAGTGTATTGTGGGCGATGGGCTAGCAACCTGTCACCGCAATATCACGTTTAACCATCTGGTTACTCTGGATATGCTAAATGCGACACTGGATTTTTAAATTCATGTACTCTGCTTACCCCCCATGGGAATACAGGCATGAGAATATGTATGAATATGTATGTAATTAAATAAACAAAGCATACTATGCGCCGTCATAGACATAACTTTTGATTTTACTGTAGGTAGATTATTCTTGGTTACTTCTGCCTCCGTTTGCGATTCCGGATGCGTAGTTAGGTACGGATCAATTTCGTATCATTTACTTCCGAACTCGTTTCAAAATCGATTGCTTTTTCGATAAAAGGCCTAAACAAAAGAAAACTTTTTTTAACTGTTCTTGAAAATTGAATTTGGAACATTATTTCTGATGTTTTTTTAATAGTACCAACCCAGTGTGTCACAATTTTACTTTTGAAAAACAAACTCTAGGAGTATGAAATGCCTTTACTTACATGTTATCAACTACACAAACAAACTTCAGATCAAATAAAAGAGTCAATTCAACTTAAGTATTCAACCTCATCCTCTTCGGTACCATAGATACCGGTGACACCCCATCACCCCAAAACATCTCATTTTCAACTCGTTTAATTTGTGGAATTTTGTCGGCAAGCTAAAGAAATTGTCTAACAATGATTTACTTGTCAATTTGAATAAAAGCACGGTAACTCGCTATGTTATGGAGGTTAAGAGCGGGTTTATTCCACGCTACTAAAATGTATTGTTACTTTTCAGAATACCGTACCGTCAAAAATGTGAAAGCGGGAACCTCATACTAAGTATTACGGACCAAAATATTTGCGTAAAGATAAAAAGCAGTGAAATAGCGCCTGTGTTCTCAAGTGGTGTAGGCAGAGCACACGAACCGTTTCATAGAAAAAACCATGACCATTTCACGTAGGTACCTACTACGCGTAGTTTTCACGATTTTGTATCATCGAACCAGCACATTGATTCTTGACCCATTATAGAACTTATTTACAGTAACAGTAAGTCATTGTGACATTGCTCGACACAGGAGATATTTATTAAGTATGTTTACTGTAGTAAAGTTCAATGGTAGGTCAAAAATCAATTGGTTCGACTGAAACGATCAAAACTAAACGAAATAATGCTGTTGTGGATTAGCATTGTAGATAAGCTAGAAGCTTACTTCTTCACATTTATGGAAGTCATAAAAAATACAGCAACACAATTAACAAAACCATAAAAAACTCGTGGTCGAAATAAGCATGTCACTTTGTAATGTAAGTAATTATTATGTCATTCAGGAACCTCCAGAATGCACGTTTCATTCGCGCTTCACCACATTTTTTATTACATGCAAATTCTTGCTTGACAGTTCAAAACTTCCTTCACTCACTACCGGCTTTTGTTGCGGTTAGCTCGCACCAAGCTCACACTTTTGTCTTTTGACTACTGGAGACGTCATTCCTTCATTTGTTTGGTCTGTGACGGTTAGATTATGACTTCTTTTGATAAAATTATTTGTCTTCACAGCTTGATACTTTCTTTTGGTAGACTTACAAAATTGGCTCTTTTTGTGTAAAGATATTGAACCTACTTAAACCGGTTTTTAACGCAAGAAATTTTAATTCAGCAAACAACGTAGAGACCAATATTAAGAGGAAGAGTTTGAAAAAAATATTTCGGAAATGTAAACTAAGTACGCTGTTACCGTTGGCTTACAATCATTTAAGGGTTATTTTCCCTCAACAAATTACGATAATTATTATATTTTAATGATAACTCTTTCACTACCTTCTAGCCGACTATTCATCGTTTTATATCTAAAGTCACCTGTCACTGTAATATCACGTTTAACCATCTGGTTACCCTGAATTTGCTAAACGTGGCTCTGGATTTTTTTTAATTCATGTGCTCTGCCTACCCCTCTTGGGAATACAGGCGTGAGAATATGTATGTATGTATGTATATCTAAAGTATTTTACAGTATATTCATAAAAATAAAAGCTAATGTAGGTAGGTAGGTACTCATTTTATTTGTTATTTGTATTCGAATAATATATTACTACTTAAGTAGATGTGTCTCGATACTCTCGATATCCGTTTTCCCATATTACATAAACCACAAGTAGCGAAATAAAAAAAATACGTGCGATAGATTCACACACGCGGTTTCACACTTTTTTTCGCACGTGTTCATCCCATCTGCTAAGCGCCGTCGATTGTTTATACTTCCTTGTCACCACTTGAAACCACGCGACTTGAGAAATGGCCAATCTGCACACATTAAAAAAATGTAGGCACTACCCAGCTTCCGGTGGCATCTGTGTTTTTGCCAGGGACGTTTCCTGGCCCTTCATAGAAAAGCAATCGGCTACTCGTAAACGTTAAGGGTCTAGAAATGCCCCCTGGGGTGCCGCTAACGGCAGGACGATGTTTCTTGACACTGCCAGAAAAAGTACTCGCCAGCCCTTAACTCCGTACAGCCGTCGAGGGTGTTATAAGGGCAGCAAAAAGCGTAATTTAAAGCTGACTTAAGGTTTCGAATTAAAACGAAGGTCCGGGGCGGGGGATTCGGGCGTTAGCGGTACTTCGATGTAACTCTGTGTGCAGAATTCATGTCTATAGATATGGCAACACGAGACTGTGTGTCGTGTTGTGTATGATGAAAGTGGAGAAAATATCTTAAATAATATTGTGTGTTTGTGTCATCATCATCATTTCAGCGATAAGACGTTCACTGCAAAACATAGGCCTCCTTTTTAGACTTCCATAGTGCTACCTGTTGGAAGCGTTTTCCGGCGACATTCTAGTCGCTTGTGTAGTATACTTAAAAGTAGCTCTTAGTTAAAGTTAAATCATGAAAACAAGTAGGTACTAAGTAGGTTTGGAAATCGTTTATCGAATTGATGAACGAAATGGCTAAAAAAAACAGTCGCTACAAATCTTCTTCAGGTTTTAAGAAACAAAAAAGTTGGTGGAATTAATACTTACTATTTAGGTATTACCTACCTAATGTAAAGTACATAACTTCACAGCGTATTCTTTCAATATCAATATAAAACTACCTGTCTTACTGAAATACCTACTACAGGTAGACGGCTCAACTCTTGAACACATGCATAGATATTTGCAAGGCCATCTCAAAACTACCACAAAAACATTAATAAAAACAAACACGTTGGCAACATTAATTATTCAACAAATACGCCGTCGCTCATTTCCCAGCAGACCGCCGCTTAGGCAGTTGATCTAATTGTTATGCCTAGATCTAGGTCCATTGTTCCAATAAAGGTGCCTTCAGGAAACGGGTTTTCATGCATTAAATACATAAACATCAGGCCCGTAGTCCCAAATGAAGAAGGCAAAGCATAAGAAACGTTTGAAAAGTATGTAAGTAAGTAGGTAAAAAACTCTTTATTGAACAAAAAATAAATAAAAGCCTACAGATTGGTAACAAAAAAATAACACAAAGTACAAAGGCGGACTTATCCCAAAAGGGATCTCCTCCAGTCAACCCTTGAGCAGTAGAGAGGAGCAGCAATTGGTAACAACATTTTTGTAACAACTTTTGATTGTAACATATTCATTTACATATATCACATAGAAACAGCTACACACACATAGAAAATATGGCTATTTCTTACTACAGTTTTAGGATTAAAATCAGAGGTAAAATATTGGTAGCCTGTCACCTAAAGTATACCTAACCTTTATTCTTCACAGGATAGGTAATAGGGCTTTATTTTTTTTTCTTTTGAAAAAGTTAATAGAAAAAGGTTGATCCAGATTTGTAATAGCTTTTGAGCGTCATCTAGTGATGATATATAGCGGGAAGCGACTACATAACAAAGTCGCTTCCCGCTATATATCGCTTTGCAGGAATGCTTAGATCTTTAAAACTACGCCATGGATTTTGATGAGGTTTGTTTTAATAGATAGAGTAATTCAAGAGCAAAGTTATCATGTATTAAATATGCATAATAGGTATACCTACCTAGTAGATAAATACTGCAAATTTTAGAGGCAAGACGAGGCAAAATAATAATACTTATCTATTTTAACCCATTCGTGGTCGCTGTGCCAATTTGGGAACACTTAAAATTAAGGGAAAAATTTAAATTTTTGACACTAAATGTAACACGATTCGGTTCAGTTTTCCAATAATAAATAAATATCCACCTTTTCTACACTAACGACGCTCCAAACACTACCGAAAAGATGTTCAAGGTGAGAAAACTTGCGGAAATGCTTAAAAAAAATTGTACTTTTTTTCTCATTCCCTAATTTTTTGTATTCCGCCGAAGACAGAAACACGTGGAGGAGCATGATGAACCAGCATTTCAGACTGGACACGACCTTCAGCAATGAAGACGCCGACTAAGAAGAAGAAGAATTTTTTGTATCCTCTTTATTTATAAAATCAACAAATTTTCGACGAAACTCTGGTAATTTCATTTTGACCACAAAAAAAAAACTATGGTACATGAATGATTTAAATAGGTACACACCTGTAGAAGTAGGAAAACTTTTGGAGTGGTGCTAGGTTGAGAGCTCAAGTAAGTACGTTTACTATGCGGTCGAATACCTACTGCCAGTGGACACTGCAGACAACCGGACAATTACTTTATATCCCAAGACATTTCTAAAACAACGGTGTACAGAAAAAAAATCTCCATGTTGCCTTTTTACATTTATCATTTTTATTACGCTATAAATGTATAATTTTAATTCCTAATATTGAATTCTCTGGACGTCTTACCGTGGTCTCTAGGCACAGCGGGTGGGCGTGGCCTACGGTGGGCGTGGCGGGGCGGTCCCTCTGTGGCCTCCCAAGGTCCCAGAACTCAGAAGGACCAACTTTGTTACTGATGTTGGGAAATTTGGGAGTCCCGTGTGGGGAACGTGTTGTTTTGAGTTGGGTTTTTTAAATGGGAACACATTTGGGTATTTGCGTTTAATAAACATCAACGAATATGAACGATTAAAATATACCTTTACGTTCTTCGTCGGGTGAACAAATAGGCACCTATTCAAAATTGTCTAATGTCTTAATGAGTAAAAGGTATAAAAAATGTTTTTTAGTGAATTTAGCTAAGAGTCTGCCGACGAAGAGTCGATAACAAATGACTCTTGAGGCAAAAATAATTATTACTTAGTCGTAGTTTCCATCTCATCTATTTTCATGTATAACTGTAGGTACCTAACACTGTAGCTCTGAAATGGTTGACGGATTTTTTAGCTACAATTGTCACCCAAGTCATGACAAAATTTACATACCTACAAACATAAGGCCTGTTTTCTAAAATGGGGTAGGCAGACCACATGAAACGCTAAATAGAGAAAACCATGACTGTTTCACGTTTCGTAGGCACTCATAGTGACAGGTTGCTAGGCTTTTGACGAAATTTATACCTTAACCTATTTCCTCAGTCGCCTCTTACGACATCCACGAAAAAATGGTACGTATGCTTAACTTATACCTACCTGTAGGTAAGTAGGTATGGGTATGCAAAAAAAACAGCAATTAACCTCGTAGGTAGAGCTGAATACTGATTGAGGTAAATCGAAGAAATTCAGTCTCATTACAATTCAAAACGCGTCTAAATAACTATAGACTCTAGTACTAGGTAGCATTTATGTTCATATTAAGATTTAAAGTTACATATATAACTAGATAACAATAAATTATTGAGTAGGTAACCGGAAAAATACCTACACTTTCAACCAAAGAGAAAAAAACCTCGGGTGTTTAATTACTGCATTATTTGTCTCCGACACATTGTTAATGGCATCAGTTAACCACATCATAGCAAATGAGCCACCAAACCTCATCTCACGAGTAGTTAAAGCCAATTCCCTGTGAAATTTCATCATCGTCAGTCTAACTTGGTTTAATAAGTAATCCGTGCCCTGTGGGCCGTCCCAGGACGGGCCGGGCTGGTCCAGAGAGATGCTGTGCGTCTCATCTCTGCCCCATCCCTTATCCGCACGCCAGACGCGCGGTCTCAGTGGGAAACCTCGCGACCCGCTCGCATTATCATAAAACACAACCTCCACACCGCACGCTTACATCTGGCAGTCACTTCAAAAAAATAAAAGAAAAACACTGGCCAGTTTCAAGCGTTCTTTTTCGAAATTTGACGCGATTTTGAATTTGGAATTTTGTAGCGATGTGGCGCCATCTAGGCCAGTCGCGCCGTCCCGCTCTGGAGGCGAGGGCGTGTCCCCAGGGCGCCTCCCACGGGGGACGGACGGGGGCGCGCGGCCGCACTCGGCGCTCTCCCGCGGCGCTTGTTAGTGTTCCGCAAATCCACAGCGGGATCGCCCGCACAACCGGGACCTGATCCCCGAACGCACATACGACAACTACGGTGTCAGATACTATTAGCGGCCAGCAACTTTTACGCGGTTTTTTTTAATCTGAGTGGTTTTAACTTTTTAAAAATTCGAAAAAAGAATGCAACGGACTTTTTGAGCGCAAAGTTCATAGAGTTAACGAGTCGTAGACCGGGCACTTTTTGATTGTTCGCGCGGAGCGTTCGTGTGTTTCCGCGAGTGTTCGGGTTTATTCGCGATTCGGTCGGACGAGCTGAACGCGGCGGCGGGCGGGTACACGGGCTCGCCGTGGCCGCCGCTGGAGCTGGACCCCGTGGGATGGGGACGGAAGCTGTACCCTCCGGGAGCGCCACGAACTTCAGGTAAGAATGCACTTTAACTTTCGCGATTTTGACATTTATAAAATGCTGGACTTTCGTAGGTAATCATTGCTGTAAGCATTTTGTACGTTTTTAGAAGTCACGCTGTTTTTGTTCACGCAATATTGGAAACCGGAAATAAACAAAAAATGTGATCTGTTTCAAAAAACTGTTTTTAATGTGTGTATGTTACACTTTCTCATACTTTTTGTACTAACTTAGTAGGTACTTTTTAAATTGATATTTGTGAACTGTTTGTAGGTTATTCCGCTTTTTATTTGTTTCGAAAGTTAATAAACAGTAGGTAGTAAATTTCAAATCTACGGAGCTTTATGAGAACTTCAAAACTATAACAATTTCGTTAGAGAGTTTGGGATCGCTAATTCTTACGCAATTATAAAAATAAATAACGATGCCCAGCCCTTAATTGTGTAATTACAACTTGTGTTGCTCGAATTACTATATAAATAGGGAAGTTGTAATGAGAAAAAAAAGTCTAGCAAATTGTAGCAACAATGGAGAAATTTTAATAATGTTTACCTACATAGAAAGTTAATTCGGTATTTTCAGGTTTCTAACAGAGAAGAGTCATTTATTTTTATTGAAGCACTTCTTGACGCTTATTATGATGGGTTTTCATTTACCAAATTTATCGATTAGACAGTTTAGAGTCGATTTAACCGAAAAAGGATTATTTTTCTTGGAATAACTCGCACTTACTTGTTTACTTTTTTCATATGAAAAATTAAATCACTTTCGAGTAAAAAGTGACTAATTTTATGACAGAATTTTACTCTCGTTTGGTTAAATGGATTTTTATTTTTTGTGCTCCATTCAAAGAATAAAGAAAAATAGAAAAAGAAGTACCTATTTAAATAAAAGTACCTACTTAATATTACGTGCTTTTAAATTTATAATTATTGTGTTTTTTATTGAAATAAGGAAGGTGTAAAATTAAACAAATCTATTATCAAAATATATCAAATTAACTAAATATATCAAATAAATATCTATTAAAATAACAAAAATAATATGTATCAAAGTTTAATAAAAATAAAAATATTTTATTGTGTGCTAATTATATTATTCAAAGGTATTGACAAAAAATCTCAGAGAAAAAGTTAAGGAATCGCAATTTAACTACATATGTAGTATTTCTCACGATATTTAACTTAGGTAGGTAGGTACTTACCCGTGTGGTGCCGGGTTAGAATAGCACCTCCCCCTTTCTTCCCGTGGGTGTCGTAAGAGTCGACTCTGGGAAAGGGTAAACGTGGCACTGGATTTTTGAATTCATGTGCTCTGCCTACCCCTCTTGGGAACACAGGCGTGAGAATATGTATGTATGTAGGTAGGTACTGATACCACGAGAAAATAAAATAAAAAAACTAAGGTTTGCAGCAAAAAATAAAAGATTTGAATTCTAATCAGGCTTGAGTATTAACGTACTTATTTGGAGTTTTTTTAACACCTGTCTTTTAACATTTGTCTGGTAGGTATCATTTGATAGAACGATTTCATTGATCATGATTAAAAGCCCCATTCATTTGTTATTGGGTTTTTACAGTCCGAATGAGACACAAAATACATGTTTAATTTTTTACAGTTTAAAATTGAAAAGTCTTATTCGATCCCACTTCTTGTTTCAAAATATTATTGATAGTAAGTATACTTAAGTGTCTATAAGTTTTAAGCCCTTTGAAATATCCTGAAGTATAATGATTTTTTGCAAGTGTATTTGATGTTTCGCATTTTTTAATATTAGCGCAACTTTGTAACTAGCTCAATCAAAATGTAATTGCAGAAGATATGGATTAGAAAGGTACTATTGAGAGTTAAATTGGAACAATAAGTGAAAACTGTATGTAATATTTGCGTACTAAGTTTATCCTAAGCAAATTCAACAGAACGCTAAGAAAAAAATATCACAAGTGATGTCTTGTTGATTACACAGTTCATTGTTTATTTCATTATTTTTTTAACTTTTTGTGCCGGAAAAAAATACTTTTGCAAGAGACATTCTATTAACACCGCACAGCTTTTAGTTAGGTACAATTTAAGAATCAAATCTTAGTAAAGACAATTTGAAGATAGTGAGATACAGATACTGCTTTTTTGCAAGATAAGAGTAAGGTGATATTAACCACACAATTTAATATGTAACCTTAATTTAACAAATTTTATGTAAATATAGAACATGTATTGTTACAATCACCATTTGTCCGTATTTATGCAAATTATGCAAAACTCTTGACAAGAACAGTACCTAAGTAGATTTTTACTAAGTGTCCAAAGAACTTGTCAAACAATAGTCATTCATTTCAAACTAGCTTAACTTATGTAGGGATTGTTTCGCCCTAGTAGGTTTTTTATTTTTTTAATTTTCTATTCTGTTATTTTAGTCCTAACGGTTTTAAGCTGTAACATAATTTTAAAATCAATCGGTGCAGTGGATATTTAGTAATGTGTCCGGTAAAAAAGGGTGGGAGTTTTATTCAGTAGCGAGACCTTTTAAGCTAATTACAAAAAAACACTTTCTTGTTACTAATTTTAACTTTGGTTCCAATCTGGACTAATTATCGATAATTATATTTTTTCAACTAGGTAGATACTACAATTCTGTCATTACGTCTATTGTAACGACAGTTAGTTGTTAAAATCGGTTATTAGAATTATCTCTATTTCGGTCACGGTGTACGTGTCACAGCACTTTTACATTTTGACGTTTGGTCTTGGTACGTGTTTCCACTGCTTTCAATTGTTTTATTGTAAATGTAGTGGACCATAAATAGTTTAAAAATGAATTTTGATTAATACTACAGTAATTGTGAGTGAAGCAAGAGATGTATGTCAGAATAGAAGCGAATGGCGCTCTGTTGTCTCTGCCTACCCCGCAGGGAATAAGGCGTGACGGTTATGTTATTAATTAAATTGGTTATATTTACTTTATACAGGCGGCCTGATGTTCGGCCTCCACCACCAGGAGGCGGCGGGAGGTCTACACGCGCAGCCCCGAGGCCCTGTCACCTCTTTGAAGGAGGAACCCTTGACCAGAGCATGGATGACGCCCAGCTCGCTAGTTGACAATACCAAGTAAGTTACAAACAAACTATAGTAGCAACTAGTCGTCATAAAAGTCAAAAATGAAGTTTAAGTTCGTTTCGTTCATGCCTGATTTTGTCCTTTGTGTTTACCTATAAGTGTGAAAAATAAATTAAGAAAATAGATCAGGCGATAATGACAAACTCCCAAACTAGGCAACGTCTGTGCGATGGGTAGTAGACAACGGATAAAATACTTTTATAGTAATAAAATAAATATACAATGCTCAAATACGTTTTAAACACCCAAAGCTCGAGAACAAACATTGCTATTCATTTTTCATTTTACAATTATGTATGTACCTATGTAACTCTTTATTGTACAAATTTTTCAATTCTCAGTTCTCAGTTCTCCAGTTCTTTATTTTACAATTATCTGCCCCAACCGGGAATCGAACCCGGGACCTCAAGCTTAATATTCAGGTTCTCTAATTACCCACTTACTGGGCTATGCGGCCGTCAATTAAATCATAATGTAAATAAATTTCCAGACACATTTTTTTTCTGTGATGAATTTGTCACATTGTAAGTTTTTTTTTTGTCGTACAGCTGCTCACATACACTCAACTATCAGATCTTTTGATATTCCTATAACATTTGCACTTTTAATAAACCTTTTAGTAGCCGAAAAGAGCATCGCAGTAAACTTGTTACTAGCAAATTGCATTACAGTCCGCAAAGTGGGCAAACCGTACCAAATGTCTGCGTGACATTAAATAGCTCTATAGGATTATCATGGGGGGCCTCTATGCTTATTTAAGTCTGTATGAAAGTTATTTGAGCTGTGTGAAACTTTGTGATTATTTCTAGTGATTCTAAAATACTTACAAAAATAACCGATATGAAAAAAAAAATTGGGTTATATTGAAATACATATCTACTTAATAGATAATATGTCATAATTAACCGTAAGATAACATATGTTGTCTGCTTGGCTGTATTCTCTAACCGCATAGAAAACGAAGACCTGATCCATACATAATATACGTTTCGGAATCACTTTTAGTAATTACCGGTTTTAAGATGAATAAAAGTAATGAAGATGTTAGCTAAACTAAGTACTACAAAAGCAGTTACCTACCACTAAAATGTACTCCATCAAAGTTTCCAAAATTATCAATGGCTAACTAATTCACATTTTTAGAAATACGCAAATTATTCACACCACATGGCAGACCGTTGTTTCCCTTTGCCCATTATTCAACCTGCTACCAACCTGCCGATGCAACAATGACTTCATTATCGCGACCAATCAGGGGCGAGTATTCGCAATGAACGGTAACAAGTGTTCATAGAGGGCGCCATAAATCATAGCGGGGGAAGCGCACCCCGTTTTTTGCCAATTTTGGGACAATGCCCGTTTAGTGTGTCAAAATTGACGATGATTATAACTGGTTTTACATACGATACATCTAAACACAGTTAAAAGCAAAGACAATTTTCTTTTAATGAAAAATAATCAATACATAGAATGTGCTTAACCAGAATTGCGTTGTTACGCACGAAAAAAAAAGTTGCACAAATCAATTCTAGCTTTACTTTAAAGATTTGAAATTATGAAATTGCGTCAATTTTATCCATAAACCATCCGTAATTAAAATAATTTGAATCCATCATGTTAATAATTTTATTTGTATAATTTACAATTCTTACTTAGTGCCTAGAAATCATTCTCAAATAATTAAATAGGTTTCAGTCAATGGTATATCAAGTGGTGGGAGTACATCCGCGCATCGCTTTTTTCCGATTAAAAGCCAATTAAAATCTTGCAAAAGTTGTTTTAAAGTTTATTGCAGACCAGTACAATTTAAAAACCACGAGAAGCATCACATCAGTAGGTATTTTTGAAACCAATTTAAAGTAAACTACCTCGAGCCATATTCACAACTGAGAACACATTTGTTTTCCAAACAAAATCAACGCGCCCCTTGACAAACACAAAAATAACGTATTTGTGCAACAAGAGTGAGCATTTGGCACGGTTAGCGCATAATATGACGTATTGATGCGGTACGGAATTAGTGGGCATTGTGTGTTTAGAGGAAACACCCCATCTGTCGGGAGATACCGGAGTTTGCGTTAAAGTTTATTATTTATTTTGTGCTGTCTAGTATCTTTGGATTCCTACGCATGCTCGAACGCAAAGTTTACCTAAATGTTTTATTTTTAATTGTATCAACGGCCTGATACGCTATTAATTCTTTAAGCTTTTTTTTAAATTTCGGAATCAATCACAGACATTCAGACCTATACAGGCTGTTGTGTAAAAAAAAACAAAAGCTCTTCAAAGATTCATACACAAGAACTGGCTGTTAACGAATTAATCTAATGCCTAATAACTCTCATGTTTTTTTTTTTTAATGATAGGTACATCGATTACTTTAGCTCTTGACTATGCCATATGTCCCTCCATGTTGTTGATGCAATAGACAATTAAAGTGATTATACTCATCATCAGGGCGGGATGACTAATAGACGGCCAGCGGGCGATGACAGCGTCATTAACCACCCGTCTTAGGATCATTAACTTTGCTTTTAGCTTTTAATAAATTGCGTTTAGTTTGATGGCAGTCAAGTTTGCACGCACCTTTGTAATAGTTAAATGTCAGAGTGTAGTCTGTGTTTAGTAGATTATGTATTCAGAAGTCGGATTTGATTAGATAAAACAAGTAACAAAAGTAAGTTGATAACAACTAACGTAAATACATACATACATAATTACATACATATTCTCACGCCTGTATTCCCATGAGGGGTAGGCAGAGCACATGAATCCAAAAATCCAGTGCCACGTTTAGCAAATTCAGGGTATCCAGATGGCTACTAACATAAATAACTATTATATCAAAATGAATACTCTATTACTTTAACAAGCGTACTTTTCATAGATTCACATTGACTAATTCACAGCATTTAAAACTGGCCATCAACAAAATCGCGTTCCAAAAAAATTAAAACCAACCAAAGATTGACAAAAGACTCGCGCCAGTGAAACAAAAAAGCCCGATGCTACCTAATCGCATAACATCGTGCCGAAACTGGTTGCGATAAATAAAACAATGGAGTGTCGCCTGCGAGAGTATAAAATGGCAATCGCGAAACCAATTTGTTTACGCAAATTCTGCAGCGGGGAGAGATGAATGGGCGACCATAGCGTAATACGGTGCCGTAATGCTGCGTCGATAGTGCCGGTGAAACAGTTTGGTGTCGATGAATCGGCTGCAAACAATGAAACAACCATTTTTATTAACGTTTGGAAAGTTCATTTGACATAAAAGTTGTGGACATGGTGTCAAAACAAAAAAAAAAATGTTAAATCTGTGATGAAATTATTACAATAAATAATAGTAGTCGACGATAAAATCATGTATATTGTCGATTTGGGGCTATGTTTTCATGATCAAGTGATAAGAAAAAACGTAAGAAAATAATATAAAATAATACACCAGTTGCATACGGATACAATTTATTTATTACAACTTCTCAGAAAATAATACAATATTTCAATGTGTGTGTAATTCCTATCGTACATTTAGGACAACACTAGTACAACCGTTATACCTATATCAATACGACCGACCAAATGAGAAATGCGGTCGAAGATTTGATGAACTGCGCGCATTCCAAATGTCACCAGTATCGATGTATTTATTGCACCCGAAATACTCCGCACGCTATATTACCCCCAATGCCCTTCTAATAAGGACTAGGTAGCGAACACGCAAAAAGTTTTAATATGTTAAACACCACATGTCGATATCGAGGTGTGTGGCTACGATTTGTGCGTCGTCACTTCATTTTGCTATCGATATTTTAAGTCGAATTGTTTACTCGTATGAATATTAAAAGTAATTCGAAACCACGATTATTTTATTAATTTGCAGACAAAAATTACATAGCTTCAATACAGTTTTATAATTTTCTCACTTGGTAATCATTCTCATTACGAGTGATTTTTTTTCTCCAGACTATTAAGTAAATGACTAAAATCCGTCTATAAAGATTAGTTTACGTATAGGAAACTTTTTGTTTAGTAGTTTGTTGACGGATCCTGCCTGTAAATATCAATTTGTGGATAAGTACCTAACCAAACGTTCAAGGCGCATTTTTGTGCTCTGGTAAATTACTTATATCATCTGTTTATTAAACCTAAAACTATGCTGAAAGTGGCCAAGGGACGTAGTTTTTTTAGCCTGCCGGGTTCACACTGACCGACCCGCCTCCGAGCCATTTTTTACGACTTTGAGCTTTATGTGGAACAAAAGTTACCTCATGCGCTTGCTTCGCGAGGCGGCTCGGTCAGTGTGGACCCGGGTTTAGTTTCATTCGCAAGAAAGCTCCTAACAACAACGCGGTTAACCAAAATGCCGTCACGTCACACAATGCAAACAAATCCGCAAGTAACGGTGACCACAATAAATCATTTTAAAAGGATTATGATCTGTCCTTTGTTTGTCTTAACGTCTCACTACCCAGCTTTCTGTGCAAGTCTATTCAGTGTTGAGGGAATGCGTAATTTATGGCCATAATATTTTGGGACACCCCAAACGTGCGGCTTTTTGTACGTTTGTGGTTTGGCTCGATGTTTTTTCCATTTCGGTATACATACATACGTCACGTCTGTTTTTCTGAATAGGATAGGCAGAGCATACGAAACGCTACTTAGATAAAATCAAGACTATTATACGTTTCGTGGCCACTTCTAGCATATATTCTTGGGGTTTAAGTTAAGAGGCATGACAGGTTTAAAAAAAGATGCGATATATAATGTAGGAGATAGGCTAGCAGGGTCTTCTTCGAGATTCCTAACATCGTTTGTCCTAAAATCATTTGCCTGAACTCTTTTGTCCTAATGGACAACGATCTAACGATCAATTGCATTATCAATAATTTCCCATAATTAGGAAATCACATTGGTTAGGTTAGGTTAGGTTTATTTTATAACCTTGCAGTATAGCGAAGCGTCAAAACAATCGTTCCTGAAATAAAATGTTTACGAAAACTTAAGATAGCATTATGAGTATTAGGACAAATGATCATTATGACATAAAACGTTAGGGCATGCAATAATAGGTTAAAAACTTTAAAAGATCCAGATATAGATCCAAGCAATCTGCAGCTATTTTAGGGGCAGCGCAGACGACAGATTTATTGCGCAATCGAGTCTGCGGCGCACAAAAACTCTGCGTGGATTGTACGCATTGTGCGCCGGACTTTCTGCACATAATTCCATAGGTTCTATTTTCACAGACTAAAAACTCCATCGCGGATAGTCTGTCGGCCTTATCCTACAGTTGCTCACCCGTTTTTTCTCCTTACAGCAGCGTGGGTGTTGGCCGCGCGCACTTCGAGAAGCAGCCGCCCAGCAACCTGCGCAAAAGCAACTTCTTCCACTTCGTGGTGGCGCTGTACGACCGCGCCGGCCAGCCGGTCGAGATCGAGCGGACCGCCTTCATCGGCTTCATTGAAAAGGACCAGGTAACTACAGCTTTTTGTTTCTTTTAAGGGGCAGCGCAGACGACAGACTTTTGTGCGATCGAGTCAGCAGCGCAATTAAAACTCTGAATAAAACTCTCTGCGCGCCATTCAGAGTTTTTATTGCGCCGCAGACTCGATCGCACAAAAGTCTGTCGTCTGCGCTGCCCCTGAGGGTGAATGAGGCGGCTAAGGATAAAGTATATTTTAGGCGACATGCTAGCAACTTGCCCTGTTAACCTTGCTATACTTTGTCGGTTTAGGTACTTAACTAAAAGCAAACAAACTTTATGTCAGATTTGACAGGTTAAGAACGTTTTTTTTGCTACCCAACTTTTTTCCGATATTCAAAAAGTTTAGCAAAGGAAGGAAACAATAAAAAAATTGTTGGTGCCTAAATTTACCTAATACCAGAAACACTAACGTTCATCAGATCAATAAGTATTACGTATGATTCCTTTGCTAAACTTTTTGAATATCCGAAAAAATAAAAAAAAACGTTCTTAACCTGTCAAATCTGACATAAAGTTTGTTTACTTTTAGTTAAGTACCTAAACCGACAGAGTATAGTATATTTTTATTTGATGACGACTAATATTGTATAGATTCTGGTACGCGAGTCCGACTCCCAATATGCATAATTATTATGTACTGGGTTAAAAAATTCTAATTCTAATTAGTCCCTTAGTTAGATTGTGGAAAAAAATTACACACGTGTTCTTTTGGTTTATCAAATAATAAAACACCGGCAAAGGTATGGATCATCAAACTTCCGAAGTGGGCGCTTGTGACGTCACGCCATGGCAAAAATTGCTCTACGTAGTGAATGTAGTGATGTCACTCGAAACTTCAAAGCACTGTATCCTTGTTATTTCTTGTTTGTCAAGTAAAATAAAAAAATACGTGTACAATATTTTTTGAAAATCTATCTGGCGGACATTTTTTTTGTAGTCCCAACCCAATTTTCCGATTTTTTCCATTACGTTACTCAAAGCACCAGTTCCAAAATCTGACCTTTTATAATCCTCTAGGTTTAAAGTTGATGCGTATGAGCACCATTTTAAACGGTTCGTATGGGAGATAGTATCGAGAATCAGGGCCACATCAATCATGCGCATGACAAGGTCCCATTGTGTGCGTGGGGATAATACATACCTAATTACGGAATGCGTTGGTCGGATGCCAATGGAGATGGCTCTTGGAACTTATGTATATAAATTGTGGCTATACTGTGGCAGTTGTGAGCTGTGATAGCAGAATGTTGTATACATACATACATATTCTCACGCCTGTATTCCCAAGAGGGGTAGGCAGAGCACATGAATTCAAAATCGAGTGCCACGTTTAGCAATTTCAGGGTAACCAGATGGTTAAATGTGATATTGCAGTGACAGGTTGCTAGCCCATCGCCCACAATACACTAACACTTTCCCAGAGTCGACTTTTATGACACTCACGGGAGGAAAGAATCAAAAATAAAATATGTTAAGAAATAATGTCCTATTTATGAGACTGCAGCGAAATGAGTTGGATTTTGTCTTGTACATATTTAAGATCACGGCAGTTAAAGTTAGATACAAGGGGTAAGCAGAGCACATGAAACTTAAAATAGTCAAAACCACGACTATTTCGCATCAACGTCTAGCATAATTTTAGGTTTACCAGATGGATGATTAGATATAGTAACAAGTCGCTACTCCGCGGTTAAAGTTCAGATACGTCTTGTACTTATTCTATTTTTTATTGAAAGCTTGGCAGTTTTGGAAGTCATAATGTTACTTTTTCAACTAGTATGTCCTTATAAAGTTTGAACCACAGTTTATACATACATACATACAACCACGCCTGTGCCCAAACGGGGTAGGCAGAGCACACAAAACGCTACTAGACAAAACGATGACTATTTCACGTTTTGTGGCCACTTCTAGCATAATATTTTTTAGGTTTTGAGGTGGCAGGTACAATAGTGACAGGTTGCTAGCCTGTCGCCTAAAGTATACCTTAACCCATATCCTTAGTCGCCTCTTACGACATCCACGAAGTAAATGGAAAGGTGTCATTCTAAACCCGACACCACACAGTGTCAAAAATATTGTCTTGCTGCATTTTAACGGGTCGATCTTTTTTTTGAACTTTATTTTCTTAAAATAACTTTTGAGCTAACTTTCCCTATAACGTGTATATAATTCTTTGTTGTTCCGTGTGATAAGTAGGCCCCGAAATTGTTCGAGGTTGCTGTGCAGGCGCTCAGTCGTGCCGTTTGTTGTCGGTTTAATTATGCAGACGGTAAACTCGCTGTTTTACGACACGTCTGATGCCACCATATTCGTATTACAATACACCAATTTTTATTAAAAACTGTAAAGGAAATACTGATATGTAGGGCGCTTTAAAAAACACCAATTAAGTACATACATACATCAATCACGCCTGTGCTCCTAAATGGGGTAGGCAGAGCACACAAAATGTACAGTCAAAGAATTTGATATCTGTGCCACTTTGTACCTTTTCACAAGAAATATCACTATGACATACCATACTATCTACTAATCAAAGCTATATGAAACTAATTATGAAAAGGTTCAAAGTGGCACAGTTATCAATTTCCTTGACTGTACATATACATATACTTAGACAAAACCATGATAATGACTATATCACGCTTCACAGCCACTTCTAGCATAATTTTAAATTTAAAAACAGATGGAAGAGTCACAGGTTGCTTGCCTGTCGTCTAAAGCATACCTACTTAAACCTATTTCCTTATTTAGTCGCCTCTTACGACATCCACGGAAAAATTGAGTAGTGTTATTCTATCTCGACACCACGCAGGAATTCCTGCAATTTTAATTCGTGTTACAATTTTGTTATTCAACGCCACTTGAAAAATATCACAGTAAAAAAGTATTTGCACAACTTTAATTCTTTCGTATAGTGAAAGAAGCCAAATTTCGCTTCATTATTTCTATTCTATCTAGAAAAGAATTATCATGTTATATTGTTTCAGGAAGCAGAGGGCCAGAAAACAAACAACGGCATCCAATATAGGCTTCAATTACTTTATGCTAATGGTAAGTGACCTCCTTATGTACTCAATTCATTTTATTTTTAAGGCGAGGTTCTACTAGATTTGTACCCCGCGTCCCTCTCGCGCAAAAGAAGGCGAAGGCGGGGTAGCGGGCGACGCGGCAGGTTGCCAATACGTTGGGCACGCGGTCAAGTTTTAGAATAAATATGAATTTAAAAAATAAACAACATCGATTGAAAACTATAATTTAGCAGATTCTCTGTAGTACTTAAAGATAAATATTTCCATATAAAAATGATGTAGAAATTAAAAAGAATAAAACCAAATAATGGGTTTTAGTTTTTATTTTTGCCTGTTTTCGAGAATTTATATGATCGAGGAAAGTACATCCTATCGTGTAACCAATTAGCACGTTCCTTAGGCAATATCTTTACGTATAACATATATTTTTTTCAAGACTGTCATTTAGCAGAAAGTATGTAAAACATTAGATCTTGCAACCTTCAATTCCGTCTCCCTTGGAATACCTCGCCTTAAATAGTCCAATACACTGGTCTGTATCACGTTGACGTAGCCCCACATCCATCGAGACTTACACGTCACTAATTCATTCGTCATTCGCAAACAAAACCCATCTTCAGTTAGAGCAAGCTATACTCGACCGTATTCCGTTATCCATAAACACTATAACCTTTGTGTCAAGGCGGTCGATAGAGACAATGCCTTGGTCGCATTGTAAACATTTGTCGTCTTGTCGTTATCGCTTGGATAATGGAAAATTGGCACTGAACAGACGGTCTCGTGGACTATGAATGATGATTGCATCTTGCTTTGACTATGCTGTTTGTTGTCGACGTTGGTCTAAGTGCAGTAAGGAATGGCTGTGTAAAATCAATGTATTCTGGTAATGATCATAGCGATCGAGTCGATTGTTAGGAACTTGGTTATAAATTAAAGAGTTACGGTTGCAGTTAAAGCCACTTTAGATAAAACAAATGAGCGTGAGTGCGAGTTTCTATCATTTGTGTCTCTTTCTGTATATTATTGACGGTATTGATAATTTATGTATTTATTTTGTGGTCTAATAGTAAAAGGCTATCTATAGCCACATCAGTGCTCACATTATTGTGTTCCGACGCAGAGAGTCACGTGGTATTACACCTTAGGTTACTGGGTTAGTAACGTCAATATTTGAAATCGGTCTGACGTTTCAACCGTCTCTGGGCTATCATAATAGTGATGATGATGACCGTTTGCTACATACTGTGCCTTTGTTATGGTATAAAAAGATGAGTTATTTTAAGTGCAGTGTCTACAAATGATTAATATACAACTTACTTAGTGTTGTTACATAGCAAAGCGACATAATCGTACACCTCCTGAAAATTCAGTTCACGTGTTATTTTTCACAAAACTTACTTCGTTTGTTTTAATTCTTGTCGCGTGAAAAATGCAGAAAGGAAGCGACTGCAGGCAATTCCAGGGTGTTAACAAATTGTACAACGTCTACGCTGCTACGTCGTAGCCCCGGCTACGTGCTACGCCGTCTGCTACGTTGTAATGTTGGCTGTGCTTTGCAGTCATGATCTTTGTCAATATTATTTTAACCAACCAATCAAAAACAGGGACGTTTTTCACAAATTGGGAGAAAAAAATCTATGTCAATTTGGGCTTATTTTAATGTGTTTTATTTCTGTAAAAGCGATATTTTATGAAGTTGTTCTTATGTTGAAAATTATTCGGATAACTCACGTTAATAAAAGAGAGAAAAGAGCCGAGGCGCGCAGTTCGCGTTTGGCAGCAGCAGCTGCCGCAGCTCCTAGATGATGGGCTACGAATTAGTCCGAAACATGTCGAGCTAAACTCGATTTTACTAACGTGAGTTATCCGAACAATTTTCAACATGAGTGAGTCTCACGATAGTTTAATGATTAAGTTGTTTTTAACTAATAGAAATATGTAGTAATAAGTATAAGTTCTAAAATTACCCAAATTTTCATACGCAAATGACCTTGGTGTTAGTATTAGGTTAGTAAGGTAGGCAATCATTCACATATATTTGATGGGTCTCCGTTTCAATTTCCTTAGTTAAAAGTACTGTTATTTGTTAACATGTATCTGAAGATATTCTTTATTTACAGGTATCAGACAAGAACAAGACATATTTGTACGACTAATAGACTCAGTAACAAAACAGGTGAGACTAAATTTATTATTACACCAATAATTTATTCCAAGCTACGAAAACTTCACATCTCCAATTGAAAAACGCTTTAAAAGCGGCACTTTAGAAAGGCGTACCTATTGCAATTCACTCCCAACTCGATGGCAACTCGCCCCGCGCCACGCGCCAGCCACGTGGCCCCAGATTGTCATCGCCCGATTAGAACCTAATCCGAACGCCCCTAGACTGTCGCAATCATTACCGCTATCTCCTATTACACTTTTACATTCGATCGAACGTGACGCGTGAGAGTGTCGAGTTTTGAACGTGACATCGAGTTTTGAGTGACAGTTGTGAAAGGGTTTAGATGCTTTGGGATAGCGATGAGATTTTGTAATTTGATGCTCGCTGAATTGTGCCGTTTAGAGGAATATTGCTGCTGATTATAGTTATACGATCCAAAAGTAATGATAACAGAATACTTATTGAATGGAATTAAAAAAAAAAAAAAAATTAGGTCGAATTGAGAACCTCCTCCTTTTTGAAGTCGGTTAATAAATAGGTATGCAGTTACTGGCCACAAAGTCTCCTTAGTAAATTAAAAAAATAAAATTTTAAAAATATGTATCTGACAGCGAGTTGCAGTTGTTTTTTCACGAGAAGTCGGAACAATAACGTAAAAATTGAGAAAATTTAGGTGAGAGCGTAAATTAAATACGTCTGTTTGAAAAAAATGTGTACTAAAGATATATACGCTGAATTAGTGGGAACAGTGGGTGAGTCTGCTCCACCGTATTCCATAGTGGCACGGTGGTCAAAGAAGTTTAACTTGGGAAGAACATCCACTCAAGATGAACATCGCGAAGGCCATCCATCTGTCGCCATTACTGGAGGGAACGCCAAAAAAATTCATGATCTTGTTTTAAAACATAGAAGGATGACTATCAGGCATCTAGTTGAGCTCATAGGCATCACGTATGGCAG
>BHDV01032898.1:399223-431084 GCA_005406045.1 Adoxophyes honmai | reverse complement strand
TTTAAGTTTAGGTGAGAAAATTTGGAAATCGTGTGAAATAAAAAATCTTTCAAAGGCGGGACGAAGTTCGCCGGGCCAGCTAGTACTTAATAAATAAATTGAATGAATATGAACTATTTTATCCCCTTCATTACCACATAATAATGCGTAAATTATTAGCAATTTTACCGGCAACATCATGAAACTTCAACGTTCACATATATAATTTCAGCACGTCCCTACCTCACACTGCGTAACCAGAGGCCAATTACTAAAGATTTATGTTGCCAACATAATTAACTTACGAACGTTAAATGAGAATTACGTACGTTTCTAGTTAGTGCACGCGTAATAGGATGCAGTGTGAAGATACTTGTTTACGCGGCTGAGATTTGTTTTCGAAGGCTGGTAGTATCTTATGAAAAGTTTTTATAGAAAGTTTTAGGTAAATCAGACTTGTTGGCTTGTATCAGAGAATTTAGACACAAACACAATAGTAGGAGATAAAAGTTATCTCGTTAAAACTGCATAATGATGGCTATGCAGCGACCCTAGCGCCACCTATCGCCAAGTAGTAGAACTTCTTCCACAAACGTCATCAACGGTCAAAGTGCTCTACATCGCGCTAACGAAGTTTCGGTGATCGGTTACATTACAACTGACAACTTTCTCGCTGCGGGCTTAGGTCCCCAGGCGCAATATCTGCCTGGAGAGAGATTTCTCTACCTATTGAAGTCCTTCCCATAACTGGAGTCAAAACTAGAAACCAATAGTTTACTTTTTGTTTAAGATCTTGGGTTAAAACTTCGTTAGTTATAAAGATAAGTCAAGTAACTTAGTTTAAAAGGGTTTATATTCCAACTTAATGAAATGATTTAGTTCAGAAACTAAATAACGCAAAATGCGAACCTTCCCTTTTGTTTGGTGCGTAAAATAGTTTGTCACTGCGCAAACCAACTCGCAATAAATAGTCATGACAGTAAATTGAATTGCAGGGCGATGTAAACACGTCCGTCACTCATTTCCCTGCCTATATTGAGACCATAAAATACACTACCTATATTCAGTGAAGCCAAATGTAGTTCTTAGTATAGTACTTGTAGTTTATAGGAATGCAATTAGGAAAATTTACTCTCTTAACGCTTTGTACAGTCACGGACTTTAATTCATGAGCCACCATGGAACCTACTCCCAATAAACGTCATAGTGACATTCCATTAATTATTAAGGGAAATGGTAATGTTATTTCTTTGAAAAGGTTCTATGGTGGCTCATGAATTAAAGTCCTTGACCGTACAAGTCTCCCGAAAAGGATGTAAAGGCCAAAAGTAGACCTGGCTTGATTTTTCAAAGTAAACCGAAAAACCAAGAATAGAAACTAAATTTTAAAGTGTCACATCTCAATATGTTCTAATTTTATTTCAAACAAAATTTGGTAAGTAAAGTATTTTTATCTGTGCTTACAATTACTAGTAAAAACGTAGTGATCGCGAACTCCTCTGCAGTACTTATAAATGAAATCTAAGCGATCCCTTACACAGTAAGCAATTAGATCCCAACATAACCACCGCTTTGCTCCGACACGCAAGACACTCGTTCAACAAAAATGGCGATCCAAGATGGCGCCCAGATAATAGTGGACGATTTAATTGTATTAAAACGTTAGGCAGGGACACGGCAATCGGCTAATGTAAGCGCACGTTGGACACGCAACTCTAGTTTACGAAAAATGTGATATTTCGAGGTTGCCGGATGTGGATCGGCTTGTACTGGGGCGACATTAATGTTGCTTGTGTTTGTTGCTCGTTCAAGTTTATACTTTAATAGATATTTAGCCCAATAATAGCCATTTTAAAGGGTGATTGAAATGTGAATGATACATCAAAACTAACTAAAAGAAAAGCGGGGTGTCTTAAATTTGCTCAAAAAGTACTGACAGCGGATGGGGAGCGGCAAACAAAACGTTTATTTCCTAGCCGGTACTTTCTAAGTGCTCTTAATTTAATTTTGTATATTACAACCGAAACCGTTAGTTATTCCGTTTAGACTAAATGACGCGTTTATCTATTTTTTTTAAGTTATTTCGGTTGTTCGAGAGCAAAATCCAAGAACAAACAATAATATTGCTTTTCGTCTCTAGATAAAAACATACGTATTTGCGACAATTTGCTAAGTTATGTTTTTTTCTAAGTTATGTAAATATGAAATTTCGTCCTTTAATTTTATTGATAATCCTTATCATATAAAACAGCTTTTCGTTTCAACCCCCAATCTAACTTAACTACCGGATTATTTGTGTTCCCATACTAAATCACTATCATATCAATATCTAAAACATCAATCTACTGGCCCCTGTTTGAACAAAGTCTTAAGGTCCCGGCTCGTGCGGCCACCAATGAGATTCAGACAAATCCTATAGATCGACGCTGGTATGAAAAGGAGCGCGCGCGCCGCACGTGCCCGTGTGATTATGTTTACTTAACAATGTTCATACAACATATTAATTTGAAGCTTTTTGTTGGGAAAATGACTTTCGGATGCTGGAGCGGTTAAGATCGGATATTGTAAAACACATAGATATCAATTAAGTAGATATGGCATGTTTGTGTGTTCCGCTTGTATGCGGGGCTCTGCAAACCGCAAGCCTAGAGACTTTTCAAATTTAATTTAATTCAGACTCTTTAAATATCCGTATCCGTAATAATATATTTATGTGAAAGTGTGTTTGTTTGTTTGTTTTTTTGTTTGTCCTTCTTTCACGGCTAAACGGAGCGATAAATTGACGTGATTTTTTTTTAGGTGGAGATAGTTTATGGCATGGAGAGTGACATAGGCTACTTTTTATCTCTTCGAAACCCCCCATTTCCCTAAAGTGAGGGGTGGAAGTTTGTGGAGAATTCCGCAATTTTTAATGTAGAAAGCTATAAATTGGTATGTGTGCTATCTCTTCCGTGCTACCCCGAATTTAACGCGAGCGGAGCCGCGGGCAAAAGCTAGTAATACATAAACATCACGCCTATATTCTGAAATGGGTTGGCAGAGCACAGAAAACATCATAAACAAAACAATCTCTATTTCACGTTTTAGTATAAGTACATTTAGGTTTACAAATAATTATAGAGAGTATAGTTTCGTGTGTTCTGCCATCTGAGAATACAGGCGTGATGATGTATGTATGCTTATTTAAACCTGCCATCACACCAATCAAGAGACTAAACTATCACTTTTATAGAGAATCAGTAATATTGCTCCCTCTTAATTCGTGTTCAAAATCTGAAACAAAAGCAAATCGTAAACAACATGTTCCGTAAAATTGTGAAATTGTATAATATCGTGTTCAATTTAAAAGTCTCGGTGCGTTGTCGTTCATGTAAATCACGCTCCGTTGTTTGCTGCACTACGTCTTGCCGGAGCTTGGCTCAGTTTTTATTTCTTGTTTGTCCATAAATTTAGAACAATGCTCCTTGCATCCTGGCAAATAAAAGTTTATTTTTGAACATTTCAAAAATATATCGCGGTACGCGCCAATTTCGTCTAGTGTAATGTGTCTTTTACGCTGTGACTATTCTAGAAGTAAACCATTCGTTATTTTGTTGTACTTACATAGCAGAATTTTTTTATCTGAAAAAGCGATCACTACATGCAGAAATAAAAACTATTCCACTGTTAATTTCTTGTATAATTTGCACACACAGCACAATCTCATCTAACTGGTTTACTGTAAAATTTGATAGAAAAACTATGGATAAGTCAGTCAAAATGCATTATGCTCGAAGTGTTTCCACCTGACACGAGAAAAAACAATCGCAAAACGCCTACAAAACTATAAATACCGAAATGTTTAATCCAAACACTAAAACCATTATAATCCGCAGTATAATGACCCCACAGTAGCTGAGCACCAGTGTCCACTATTTTTTTTAAACCCCTCCAAATTCCCCAGAGATTGAATCCCATGCGACGGGACTGCCCTCGCGGCATCCCACAGGACGGTGCTTTGGGAATAAACTTGAAAAATGTTACAACTATGCCACTGGTTCATTTACACTGTTGGGCAAGATTTAGTTGTAATGGAAAGGTTCACAAAGGAATTATAGTTATTTTTACATGCATTTTTTTTTAATTTTTAGTTTTTTGGACCTCAACATTAAGGACTATTGAGCAAGTCACAAAATGATTACATAAGTACAAATTTATTTAAGCAAATTCGTAGTCATTATATGAAAACAAAAGAGCATTTTAAAATATTCAAGTTACTCAACTATTTCTCAATGCCAGTGTGACATTGAAACACATTAGAATCCAATGATATCCCCATTATGGCAATCTAAACGCATTATGAGTACAATCGTACCTCATCTGACACACACCTGATGCCAAAAGCCCCTATCTAAGACCCCAAGCTAATGGTAGTTCTACTTAAATACTTTTATCTGACCCTTGAACACCTATTACGAACGCAAAATCCTACAAAATCCTAGTACAAAAGACGATAATACCCCGCCATTCCGCATTCAATTAAATATTTTGTTCGACGAAAAAATTATGTTTTCGATTTAGGGTGTTCACAGTAACGCTTGGACTATTTTTTTTATGTTCGATTATTCGCAACTCTTGGAAATGTTCTTTTTTTTTTCTTATTATCTTTATTTGACAATAAGAAATCAGTGCTCGTAGAAAATTAAAAAAAAAAAACAACGAGAAATTTATACCAATAACTTTATGATGTTCTCTTGTTTTTTGTGTTTTTGTTTACCATCCAAATTAATCTTTGCATTGCCCTCGAAAGTTTTTAAAAGGAGGCTAATATAAATATTCGTAACCCTAAAATAACGTTGCACATTTGGCGTAGCCGGTACCATCAGGATTAGCCCCCTATTAGATATTAATGGTTGCACAACTGAGGGGCCGAACTGGGGGCATACTAGTTGCTACGGAACTTAATTAAGAGTGAAATTTCGAGTGTTGGTGTGGTTGGTTAAGAAAAGCTAGTATTTAATTGAGAACGTTCGTGAGTGTTTTGGAATTTCTGGTTTTACTTTACTTTATGGTAGCAGCTACGTAAGGATTATTAATAAAAAACATACGAATTTTTGCACGACTGCAATTTTTCCATTTTTAATATTAGTACAGCTGAGTATATTTTTGAAAAGTTTTTTGTAAAACGTAATGGTTCGAGTACAAAAAATATCTTGGGTGTGTTGCAAGTTAAATATGAACATAATGCGTATGCAAAAGCTTTCTACCTTTGGTGTGATAATCGTTTTTCATGACAATATTTTTATTAATTTTAGAGAAATTTAATTTATTGTGAACACTTATTGCACTAGTCTTCTTTGTTATGCATAATGTTAATGCAAATACATCTATCAAAGATATTAACATTGGATTTAAAAGTAAAATACTCCCATGTAAACATCCATCAAATTTTATCAACGCTTTTATTAACACTTTTGGTATCGTTCGGCATAGGCACAAAACCAGAACCTGATTCATTCCCGACTAAAACTAGGTTATTCGGCCAGTTCTAAAGGTCTGTATACATTATGACGCAAGTGGAAATAATTGGCGTATACAAATGTAGAAATAGTACAACAGTTTAGTAAAAACGCAAGGGGCATGCCTCGTAATGCAAATCCACAGATAACGCAACCGGTTATCCCCGGAAGGGGTACATAAATTAACAAAAATAATAACTTGATGAAGATGAAAAATCTTATCTATCCGCTGATTTTTAATTAGATTATTCAAAGCGTGAAATACATTTGGTAAAAGGAATTATTGTAGATTGTAGAGACTAAAATCCTATCTTAGAGTTATGTAATTAATTATGTATAATCGACCAACAAGTCATGCAAAGTGATAAAGTTGTTACTAATGTTCCTTAAATAAAAGTTTAGGTACTTAAGTCAAAATCAGGATCTTTACGAAGAATGTGGCCCACATATATAATTTGTAGACTTTTTAGTCATACTATAATTATTTGTTTTATGTGCTATCTAACTATTGTAATGCTTAACCATACCATTAATTTAAAAATGTAGAGTTTTAGCGACGGAAGCTAAAACTCACTAGCATTACGTTTATAATATATTACAGAGTGACAACGGAATGGACTAACTGATTTGTTTTAATCAGTCATATTCAATTTGAGATTTCCATACATTGCGATCGTGATTTCATTCCACCTTAGTGTAAATATCCTAAATTTTATCAAACTATTTTTATAAATTGAAATAATGTATTCTATGTTGCGTCGAATTATATGAGGAAGAAGCACTAATTTTTATCATGTTTAACGATGTGAAGGAAATTCGTGTATAATTAAATGTTTTTTTTTTGTTACAGCCCATAGTTTACGAAGGACAAGACAAAAACCCCGAAATGTGTAGAGTACTATTAACACACGAAGTCATGTGCAGGTAAGCATTTATTAGTATCTATCTACACCATTAAGTATATTCTCTGTGTCATAAAAAGTTGGAGATTCAGAGAACTGTCATAACGTTCATTTGTCATAAACGAGTTGGTTTTCGCTCGTCATCGTTCCACTAACTTTGCTTTTGATGCCACACATTGAGAACTACTTGGTATTTAAAAAGGTTATTTTAGACACTTTCAATATTTATTTAACTATTGTACATAATTAATACGTCAGACTTTAAACAAAGTACGACCTTATTCGAGGCAGTAAACTTAACGAGAAGGAGTTTGGGTGGGACTTTTTCTGCGTAGAAAATACTGATCACGCAGGGACTATGTATTTTCTTCGAAACAAAAAATAGTCTAAGGCTTTCCTCGGAACTAAAAATATTTTCGTATTGAATTTCGTCTAAATATTACAGCTAACAGACGGAGTTGCTTCAACATTTAATTTTATCAAGGTCCGGATTATGTTCGTATGTATAATTTATTTCCTAAAGAATTACGTAAGCAAATCCGTTGCTTCCTAAGGTTTGGTTAACAGATAAATCCCGAGTTCGTTAGAACAGCACCATTCGAAGATCTAACTCCCAAACTTCAGCTGCAAAGTGAATGTCCTTATTAACTTAACCGTTTGTTTGCGGTTGTTTTCCGGTCGTAACAACACTGCGTCTCGCCGGCTTAGCGTGTGTGCGTGCGTACGTACAGGCCACTGCATTTGTGTGAGCAATTAAAATTTTATTCCACCTTAGACGCAATATTGTTGGCTCTTTCCGCGGGATATGTGCGTCCCGTTCGCGCGTCTTCAGGGGAGGAGTCTCAGGGGAGTCTGTCCTTTCAATGTCTTTGCCCTTCGCTTCGAGGAGGCCCGATAGGGCGCGCAACGTACACAATGCGGCGCGGTGTGGAGTAGGCTTCCGAAATTTTTGCAGAAGCGGGATGAATAGTTTTTTCATACTATGTTTTATTTTGAGTAAGGGTATCAAAGGTTTTGAAAATAAGCATCGTTGCTGGGACATTTTTTTTTATCAAAACCGAAGCTGCTGTAATTTGTAAAAAAAACGCAACATTATTTTTAATTCGTGCGTCTTTGAACTAACCTGCGAGTCGGTCACGCTCCAGGAACTTCAAAAGTTCCTACAATTGACAAGAGATTAGACGGCCGAATAGCCCAGCGGTTAGAGAACCTGACTGTGAAGCTTGAGGTCCCGGGTTCGATCCCCGGTCGGGGCAGATGTTTGTATGATGAATACGAATGTTTGCTTTCGAGTCTTGGATGTTTATCTATATATAAGTAAGTTTATCCGTTGTCTAGTATCCATAACACAGGGTTGCCTAGTTTGGGACTAGGTGATTGGTGTAAATTGTCCAGTGATATTTATTTATTTATTTATAGAGATGGCGCTGTTCTAGCGTCAATGAAAATTATCTATCTCGATTACTTTTGTAATTACTTTCGTAGAACGTAAATCTGTGTACAATTAACAGTGTGCAAAGAACTTGGTTTCAAAGTGGAGTTTCTTCTCGAGTAAACTTTGAGACCCTTAGCGTAAACATTGACTTTTGCCCTTTAATGACATGCATATCAGGCATTTTTTTAAGGTCATTTAAACGAAATGTCACTTCCTATTCCGATCACGGTTTATAACACTGTAACATACCTACCCTATCTTATTGTAAGCTGTATCCTAGAAAATTGCAATTATCCCGTTTAACTCAGAAATGACAATTAAGTAAAAATACAATAAAATGCGAAAACCATACAACAATATTACAATTACGAAAGTTTTTAAAATTATTTATTTAGATTTTTGTAAATTATGTGATAATGTTTTATGTTTTGTTTCAGTCGGTGTTGTGACAAGAAAAGCTGTGGTAATAGAAACGAAACCCCCTCAGATCCTGTTATTATAGATAGGTAAGTATTGAAATTTAAAAAACTAACCTCAAAATTTGGCAAGAAAAGTGGAAAAGTCCTATCCTAACAGAGTGTAAAACACTAGAACATACGTACATATGTAATTAAACAATGAATAGAAGGTAAACAGTAGAGTCGATAAAAGCGTACCTCTCATAATGTTGCTCCTACACAAAAATAAGTAACACCGCAGGCAATTCATCAACCTATGAGGCCAATCTCAAAACTCGAGTAAATGCATTTTCACGGTTCAGGAAGTTTCGTTTTCCGTTTGTTTCTGCACTTTGGCTATTTTTATTGCATAAAGTCCGTGTGGAGAAAAGTTTGGCTCAATTAAAACATTCAATCATAATATTTGAACTGTAACTTTCGTTTTGGCCGTTTTCTTTTTTAGAGACTTTTTTGTTCGTAAAAGTTTGGCTGTAATATTATATTGGCGTGTTTTAACGAGAGGTTACCAAAATATCGCATAACAGATATTCAATAGGAATACTTATTGCAAGAGCAAAATTAAAAAAAAAAAAACAATAACTAGCTAAATTGGGAAAGCAATTTATATGGATCTGTATTTTGTCAACCAAAAGCAATTGACAAAGGCCACAAACAACGCCTCGTAATTAGCTCCCGAAAAAAAACAAAAGACCAAAACATACCACACGCTGTGTGTCGCATTCAAATTTGAATTTCGAATATGCAGATTAATAAGAGAGGAGTAGGCTAATCAGACTGGCAAAATACCAAAATTTCAATAGAAAACGGAACTATTGGCAGGTGGTGTTGACTTGCCTTTACTTTTCTTTTTTCGGGAATTCAATAGAGATAGGCGTCTCCCGTTCGTTCGGTGATATTTGAAATGCAGGGCTGTGAATAGAAGGAAAAAGTCGAGGTATGACTTATTGAGTGCATTTTTTTTTTCAAAATCACACATGAGATAAGCTTTTTAATGTAAAATTCAAACTGGAATCGTTACAAATATTGTTTACAACCTATATATGTATTGTACTTAACTAAAGTTAGAACAAGATTGCGTAGGCTTTACATAATTATAGACCTTTTTTAAAAGGTTGTGTACAAATAAATGCATAGAACGTTTCCAAAAAATAATCAGTTGCCGCGTCAGCCCTGCCATCCGACGGTTTTTTGTAATTCACTGAATTCAAATTTTTCCTGCCTTGGTAACAAAAAAAATTAACGGCGAGCCTTTGTGCTCTAACTTTCCTTTGCTTTTCGACGAGGCATAAAGTTGATCGTGGAATTTTCCTAACCGCTAATAAACTTGATTTTCAGCGTTTGATGGCAAATCAAATGCGGACACAAAGTGTGAGGTTTTTGATTTCATGGTTTTTAAATATGTATGAAAAAATATTGGTGTGACTTCGATGATCACCTTTGATTATGATTAGGTTTTACACTGACCAATCTTTTTTTTTATTTATGTATAAATGTGTACCTTCTAACCACTTTACGAGTATTATTCAATAAAATAAATAGGCTCGTAATCGTAGGTATGACTGTGAAAACAAATGAAAAAAATGTATCGTTAAGTGTATGTACGTAAAAAACGTGTAACAAGTTTGTCTGAGACTGTACTTCCGCCGTTTTCCAACCAATTCTTCTACCGCAGACCGACTGTCGATGACCATGCGCTTTTCCGTACCAGTTTTCCCAACACTTAAAGCCCCACCCGGTGGTAGTTAGTCCTTAATTCACTAGTTTGCATTAATTGAACGACAATTGCGTACTATCGCGGCCACAAGTCGTTAATGCGCCCCGCAATAATCCATCAGACCGCGCCCCGTACACTCGCGAACTAATGTGCTAATTGAAATTGTGCAATTGCGTGCGAAGCCCGGCCGAATTCATTACAGTCGTGTTTTTCGCAATTTGCTGCTATCATCCACGTTTTTTACACGCCGCCGCCGGCGACATGATACTTTTTTGATGGTTTAATTATTTTATGCATGCGTCATAACTTAATGGGTTTAGTAAATTGACCGGTGTGGTCTTAGTTATTAAGTAAGTTTTCCAATTTAGTTTTAAGTTACAAAATAGACTTTTAATAAGGCTTTTTAATTAAGTTTGCATAAATTATAAAAAAACTAACATAAAACACGAATCAATCGCACAAAAAATCTCATACGGCGCGCGAAACCCCAACCGGTCCTTCGGCTTCCATCACGGATTCAAAATTTGATACACGGACGAAACAAAACAGTTTAACAGAAGCGTTCGAGTATCGATAACACCCTGTATAATTGACGTAACGGTAAAAGCGGCCAACAACCCAGAACCCGAATCAGCAGCAATTTGTTAAGTGGATTTTTGCCGAGACACGCGCGGCTCGTTGCGCTTCTGTACACAATTTCATTATCTCTGCCCGCCTGCCCGCGGCCGAGTACTATTAACTTATGCGATGCTGTATTCCGCTGTAATTTTTTCCCAATCCATAGGCCGTGGGTTAATGGAGACTTGACGGTTTGATTTTGTAGGTTTTTGCTGATTTTTTTCATTGGCAACGTGCCCGAAGAAGGTGAATCAAATCTTGGCTAGTGATCTTGTACCAGGATTTACAGTAATACAGATGAAGATTGTTTGAAAAGGAGCATTTTTAATTAAATTTGTTAATTTTTTTGCAACTTGAATATGAAATTTGCCCCGTGTGGTGCCGGGTTAGAATAGCACCTCCCCCTTTCTTCCCGTGGGTGTCGTAAGAGTCGACTCTGGGAAAGGGTTAGTGTATTGTGGGCGATGGGCTAGCAACCTGTCACTGCAATATCACGTTTAACCATCTGGATACCCTGAAATTGCTAGATGTGGCACTGAATTCTTGAATTCATGTGCTCTGCCTACCCCTCTTGGGAATACAGGCGTGATGTATGTATGTATGTATATGAAATTTAGGGGTTGATTCGACCTCTAAAATTTGTATTTACCTGTTCAAAAAAACTTCATTTTCTTTGCGGGGGCAGCTGTCTTAACTATGTTTATCTGCTAATTTAAAAATTAGTGACTGTAATGTTTAAATTAGCTTTCTACCTCCTGAAATCGACAATGTTTTTTCGACATAATGTCTCAACTTTTATTTATTTTTTAAAATTAGTCAATACCTTACTAAATTACATGCAAGTATGTAACAGTCAGACTCTACCGACCCCCTTGGAGCATTTTCTTAAATCTTGACTTTAATATTGTTAAATCGAGATTCAAAATAATGCCGCCATTGACCCTGAATAAAAAATACTCAATTGTTTCCTTTCGCGATTTAAAAACACTCTTTCAATCCAATATGCGTCATTACCAATGACAGGGGTACTATCATGTTCAAGGGAGGTGGTACATTAAAAGATGGACTTTTGAAATCAATTCGTAGCCACGCAATCGCCCCTAGGCAATCACTTAAGAATTTTATGAACCGTAATGATTAAGACGTCTCTGTTTGAATGTAAAATGGGGGGATGGCACTAAACCAAATTGTTGTGTTAAACATATTGTGACTAGAATAGCTATTAAAGGATTAAAAGAATGTTGTGTTTGTGAGTTGATCGAAGGGGGTTGTTAGAGTTTCACACGCTGGCCATTTTGTCAGTGACTTTTTTTGCTACATTAGTAAGCTAACTTAAACATCGCGCCAAATGTTACATAGACAAAACCATCACTTTTTCACGTTGGAAAGCCACTTTAAGAACAAATTTTCTTAAAGTTTAAATTTGAATTTCGAAAAAGAAACTCTTGTGCTAAACATTTTTAGGGTTCCGTACCCAAAGGGTAAAAACGGGACCCTATTACTAAGACTTCGCTGTCTGTCTGTCTGTCTGTCTGTCTGTCTGTCACCAGGCTGTATCTCACGAACCGTGACAGCTAGAGAGTTGAAATTTTCACAGATGATGTATTTCTGTTGCCGCTATAACAACAAATACTAAAATTAAAATAATTATAATAATTAAGGGGGGCTCCCATACAAAAAAAACGTGTTTTTTTTGCTATTTTGGATCTATTTAAATAACTGTAACAGGTAAATACTTGAAATGCTCACAGAATATTTAATTAAATATTTACTTTAAAAAGAAGTAATTAAAATAAAATAAAATTAGTATTTAAGGGGGGCTCCCATACAAAAAACCTATTTTTTGCAGTTTTTTTTTTGCTGTTTTGGGTCTATTTAAATAATTGTAACAGCTAAATACTTGAAATGCTCACAGAATGTTTAATTAAATATCAACTTTAAAAATAAATAATTGAATAGAAATAAAATTAGTATTTCAGGGGGGCTCCCATACAAAAATTCTGTTTTTTTGCAGTTTTTGGTACGGAACCCTTCGTGCGCGAGTCCGACTCGCACTTGGCCGGTTTTTATTTTTGTCCGTAATTCATTGTCACTAACAAACCGAGTTCTGCAGCGCTATTGTCTAACGCACCAAAAATCTACATTGTTTTTAATTTGACAGTTGAAACCAAATCGCTTTGAAATTGTTACATGAAAACAACAATATTGTCCTTCACGCTGATTAGCAATTACGTAATACGTAATTATGAATTGTGAGCGAAATCCGAAAGATCCGGCTTGGATTTTGGTGGGATTGTGGGGAAAGAAAAAAATATCGACAGATTCCAAACGCAGCAAAGGGGCAAGCTTGGTTCGACATATGGCTGACATCTATATTACAATGGGATCTTTACACCCTATTTCGGGTGCGACAAAATCAATTTCCAATTTGATATGACCCTCCTGTGCTTGTTATTTGATAGACTTGAATTCATGCATTTTAGATGTCTTTGTCGGGCATTTTAAGATGAGCAATCTGATAAGTGCTTAATTTGGAGTCTAATGGAGTGATAGCTCCAACTGTTGTACCTATTTAATTTTCTATGGTTAGTTGCTTTTTTATTGGTTAAAACTTTGTTATTTACTTTTAATATTACAGTTAGACTTTTCCTGAATTACATTTTAAAGATGACTCTGTGTGGTGCCATCACAATCACTATTTCTTCCGTGAACGTCGTAAGAGGCGACTAACGAAATCAGTACCAATATATAAATGTGAAAGTGTGTTTGTTTATTTGTTTGTTTGTTTGTTTGTCCGTCGTTCACGGCTAAACGGAGCCATGAATTGACGTGATTTTTTTAGGTAGAGATAGTTTACTAGCTACTTTTTGTCTCTTCAAAACCCCCCATTTCCCTCAAGTGAGGGGTGGAAGTTTGTGGAGAATTCCGCAATTTTCAATGTAAAAAGCTATCGTGCTATCATCTCTTATCTGCTACCCCGAATTTAACGCGAGCGGAGCCGAGGGCAAAAGCTAGTGGGTTTATATATTTATGCTTTAAGCGACAGGCTAGCAAAGTATCCATATCCCTATCCCATCTGTCTTTAAACCTAAAATTATGCTGAAGTGGCTGCAAAGCGTGAAAATAGTCATGCTTTTGTCTGTCTATTTTCAAGATGATTTCAATCAGTCAAAATACCTATCTTAATAGTCATAAATTGAGAAGTTGCTGCTGAAACTCTTATTTCAAATAAAAGGCTTGCTATTTTCTGAAAGCGAGGCTTCTTTGCCTGCAGTTTTCCGGTAATTTTCGGTTCCGCGAACGGCGGTACGAGGAAATCACGGCTATTATATTATCTCATTAGATACGCCGCGCCGCCGCGCCGCCTCGCCAAATAAATTCTTTTCTAAGGGGCCGATTTCTCCATTAGGATATTTTTAGCATACATACCTAAATATACTAAAAAAAGGTGAAATATTACTTTAACTGTAAATTCAAAAACTTTAACAATCGAGGAAACGGAATTCGATTTGCATGCAGTAATAAATTTGCAGTGTTAACGCATAACAAGAACGATAAATTTGTATTACAAATAGTTTGCCGTAAGTTCGTTGGCGCGCGACCTCTGCAAGCGCAGTTACACCGGAGAAGTTTCGATAAGTTCATAGTCACTTTATTAATAGCTTTGTGGTTTCATCCGCTGCGGTAAAAGCTTTTAAACTGTGTACCAGTCTTATCTCAGGGCAGAAAAAAAAGGAAAGTACTTATGCTAAAAAATCTCAAAGACTTACGTGATTACTTTCGCCATGTCACAATTCATTGCGTTTTTATTTGAACGCATTATGCAAAAGTGGATAAATCACGGAACACTGTACAAGAAACGGGACGCAAAGTAATTCGGCACACTTACAACGTAATGTAAACCAAAAAAAGAATACTGGTCCCAAAAGCTTACCCTGGGGAACGCCCGCGCGCTCGCCGGCCCGATACAGACACGACGGCGGTGATTAGGCTTCTTATCCACAAGATAGCGACAGAAACTGTGTAAGACTTAACAACTATGACCGTTTTCTTATTCCCTCCAACCGAGCATTTTCTTGCCGACTTATCTAATGCTCAACTTAAAATTCTTCGCTAACTTCCAGTGTTTATGAATGTTATTTTAAAGAAGCTGCATATTTAAGGGTAGATAGTCTCGGAAGCTGGCCTTAGATCAATAAATCAAAGCGCAGTAATGAGACGTCTCATTTCTGATTTATATCGGTGGAGGTACTCAGCCCTCTGATTTTTCTACTCGATAAGTCCGGGTGACGATCGTAAATTGAAATATGATAAAGTCGCAGTAATAAGCCTCGGTAATCGTATCGACCCTCTGCACGAGACGCTCCATTGACGGAGCGAAACGTCATGCCAATATCGCTAATGTATTTCATTAAAAGGAGTCACTTTGCAATGTACTTTTTTAACTTGCAGATGCCGCATTTTCTTATTTATTATTTTGATTACATTGTTCAACACAAGATTTAGTACGTGCTTTTACTAGAGATGGTTTAATCTGTGTGTATTTCGGTATCTTTTGGCTAAGTGATCATTCCGTCTAGGTTCCTTTTATAGCTTTACCATGTTCAGCTCTTCTATCTCAATTCCGACCTCATTCCCGATTCCAATACGTGATTCGTCGGTTCGCAAATTATTCGGTGAAAATTCACCATCTCGTTAGAATGTGCGATCCGGTCGGGCGAGGCGAGCCAACCGCTTGATAAATTGTCTGGAATAATAATGATGAATTGCAACTAGCCCGATCCCGATGTTGATTCGAATCTATGGAGCGATTCCACTGCCCCTTATATTTCAGGTTTAGAAAGAAAAGCCGTATCACTTTTAGGTAGTTTAATACATTTATCTTTATCACACATTCTGATTAAGTTGATTCTGTTAATAATCTACTACATCATCAGTATGGCGCGCTTCCTTAACTTTCCAAACTAGTGTGCATTTTTGACTAAAATTGACTCACTTATGAAGCTTAGTCAATTTCTAATGTCATAGTAGGCTTTGTTAACACTGGTATTCACATTTCTAAAGTGCTCAGCCAAGAAATAATATTCCCAAAAATAATTAAATTCCAATTCTGACTCCGATATTGCGTCCCGACAGAATGACTCCAAATTAGCGACATACCTATCTATTAAAAGGAGGACGTCTCGGGCCCATTTAATTAGTGACTGGGTTTTATCATCCGCCCTCTTTGCTTCTGTTCGTTGAAAATTTCAACTGTAATACCGCCATATTGGCAAAGCTTAAATTGGATGTAATGACGAAATTTCTATTCTCTCCAATTTGGAACAAAAATTTCCGGACCAAAGTCAAACGGAATTTCTCAAGTTTTTTGTCATTCAAGTGGCGTTTGAGGGGGTTATAAAAATGTTTATGCGTGGTATCTTTGAGGACAAACATGGAGCGGCTAGTAGTAAAACAAACTCACGTTAATTGTTACTTTTATGATGGCTTTGCGTGAGTCGGGCGGATAGCAAACAAATTGTTACTGTGACTCGAACAGCGTTTAGGAACGAAACCTGGGGGGATGCGGTACTTTATTAATTAGAGATTTTAATTTTGCTGGGGTTTTCGTTTAATATCAAAATGTTACACTTACTTCCTTATTGATTGAAGTCGATTATAAGTACATACGTACATTGAGTGGTCCTTTGATGACGTTTTTTTCGAAATTGTTAAAAAATTTAAGAAACATTAAATCAGAAACAATTAGAATAATCAAGCCTAACTACGTCCCACTGCTGGGCACAGGCTTTCAATCCGTATGAGACAGTAGGGCTTAGTGCAAGTTGAATAAAAAAGAAGATAAAAATCATTTCGAGGTAGGTACTTATAAAAATAATCAGTTGAAATACTTCAAAACTAGCTTGTCGACGAAAGTCATGTTTATGCTTGTTTTACCATTCGACATTAAATATTAGCATTTATTATCATTGTTACATCGTAGGTTAATGGACCCAAATTTTCAAATTCATTAGTCTGATGACAATCTGATTATTATCTGCAAAAAGCAAAGCATCACTTAAATTCAATTTATACGAGTGGCCTGTTCAATTAGCTATCTAGATTTGAATGTAATCATGCCCTTTTACTTGATTGATGGCCTACAATCTTCTTCAATTTACTATTAATTGCGCGCCACGAATGAACTTGCGTTTGAATTAGTTTTTTCATCCATTAGTTGTATGAGAATGACTAAAGAATTATCAGTATCAAAATCTTTGAAACGAGTTTTGATTTTCTTAACAAACTCTTACTATTCGTATGTTATGTTACCGATTAGTATTTGTTTGCTGTTTGTGAGATCTTCTTCAGAAAGATCGAGTGCACATTGAACTGAATCAATTAGGTACCTGCATAATCTAATCATTCACAACTATTGGGTAGTTTTTTGAGGCGCATTCTTCTTAGCAGTGATGTTCTTTCCGATGCTTTGGTAGACTTCAAAATTACGTGTAAAAAAATAAATATTCTCAGAAGCCCTTTTTTTTGCCCAAAAGTTTTGATTGTGGAATTTTGAGTTTTTACATCACTTTTAAAAAAGGCACATCATCATATGCGGCAGATATTTATATTTATTTATATTCTTATGTAATATTATTTAGTGTCCTTAGTTTCTGTACATATATTCAGTAAAGTGTTGTCTTAAATAAGTGTAATTATTAGCAAATATTTTGTACGATTTTACTATAGGTACATCTGTATTTATGTTGCCGCTGTCTGCTTTAATCGGTTCTTTTAGTTTGTTTTCTTTTTTTGTTTAACAAAGAAGATGGTACTGAATTTTATTATATGTTTACTTATTTACTTTCTTTCCTTCCACTTCTCCTTCTATCTCTGTATAGAGTTGCTTCTTAGTCCGTTATTACGCCTACGCCTCTTTCAATGAAACACTAGCTCACTCGTCTCAATGCTTGCTGCAGTATTGTGCAGTATTCCATAATGCTCCCAACCATTACCGAAGCCAAAGCGCTCCGTCCAAACAGCGGTGTAATAGGATTTAGCAGATGTTCCTACCAGGGATGCTATGGATATGAAATTTCGGATACGGATTGGATACGGATATGCAAATTTCGGAGTATCCGTTAGTTTCGGATAATTTCTTTTTTATGATTTAGATATTACTTTTTTATGGAATTCCAAAAGTGAAATACAAAAAGGTAGGTATCTAATATAGTTTTTTTTGGCAAGAAACTCAATCAGTCATTAATTTTACAGCTCAGCTTGTGTGTCAGCAGCGGCCGGCCGATCAATACAAAGTCATAACGTGTCTCAATTAGACTCCGCCCCTATCCGACACTATCCGAAACCTTTTCGGATTCGGTTACGGTTAGATCGAATATCCAATAGTTTCGGTTACGGAGCCTAACATCCCTGGTTCCTACGTACGGGCTGCATACACTCGGCAAGACGTCAGCACGCTTAAACGGCTATTAATTATTAAGGGACAGAGCTCCTTCCTTTGCTCTTTGACGGCGAGTGTACAACAATGTGGCTTCCTCTCGTGATTGCCTGCTTTGTAAATTGCATTAGCTTGGTCCGCTTGTTTCCCTTTATTTATATACCACTCGTGTCGGCTGCATACATTTAAAAATTTGCAACATTGCTCCTGCTTAGTACAAGAACGAAGATGTGAATTTCAGAATAGGGTATTAACATTTTTATCGCCGAAACTAGAATTTTTTGCATGGAATTGATGCTAATGCCGTTAAGGACGTCCCTATTTTTTACCAGAAGAAAAGTAACGAAGCTGATCTCGGGCTTTGTTTCATTAGTTGGAATAGATTTTGTAGTTACATACATACATACAATCACGCCTATATTCCCAAACGTGGTAGGCAGAGCACACAAAACGCTACATAGACACAACGATGACTATTTCACGTTTAGTGGCCACATCTAGCATAATTTTGTAGTTGATTCTAAATAAACAACATACAATAAATAACGCCTGTTTTGCTAAATGGAGTAAGCAAAACCATGACTATTTGTCACTTCTGGTACACTTTTAGGTTTCCAAACAGATGAAAGAGGTACAATAGTGAAAAGTTGCTAGCTTGTTATTGATTTGCCTGTATACACGGTGACTTCTAATCCGTGATCAGGTACCATTTTTTCTAACTCAGTAATTGATGGCGATCACGCTGAACTCGTAATTATATGAAAAGAACTTGTTTTTTTTTCTAACTTATTTTAATTTTGAGATAATTTTTATCCTAAAATACTTGTCACTCTACTAATTTGTATCTAAAAGCTTATAACCTCTTTACAAATTTATTGGCAATTGATAATTTATGAGTAATAACTTGTAACTGTCATTGTCATATTGCATAAACAAAGACGTATAAAGTTGCGACCACACCAATACTTAAAAAGCGATGACGGTACGAATTCGCAGTGACCTCTCTGTTTTTGACGCATGCTCGCCGTTTTTTAAGCATTGGTGTGGTCGCAACTTTAAGATCCGTCAAATTTCCCGCCTTAGCGATGCGATGGCACATGACGTCGTCATGTTCATGTAGGATGACCATGTGTATTCAGTGGTAATTCTTTTCAATTAAGTTTTAACCTTTAATTAATTAAACATAGAAGGAATTGCCTGAGACCTCGCTTAATAACTTCAATTTAGGGAATATGTTAATATTTTCGGGTTCCTGATCACGGATTAAAAATCACCGTGTATTTCTTTAGTCGCACCTTACAACTTCCACGGAAGAAATGGAGAGGTGGTATTCTAGATCGATACCATTCTGAGCAGATCCATGGCGAAAATAGTAGGCATTAACTGTAGCCTGTTTCTGAAATTCCCATAGAATTCGTATAGTTGGTATGCTTATGGCGTCATGTACAGAGATAAGTACGAGTACAATTTGAATTTAAAAGTGCAATGAAGTTGGGAAAGTCTAAAGTTTCGTCGGTGCAAATATTTCTAAGAACAAAGTTTGGTTTTAAAGTACGTTTCACAAAATAGCTGCATTGCATTTTGCTACTCCTGCGGCTACCTTTTAGATGGCTTCGTCTCAATTGTCACCTGCAAACTCGATTTCCACTTTAAAATGGCATCTCGCATCACGTAGGGTGCAGGAAGTTTGAATATCGTGTGACGTCACTGCCTATATCGAGTCGCTTGGGTATGTAGACGATTGTCTGAACATAAGAGAGGTTATAGTAAAACAAAATGGATGCACTTACGATAGTATCATGTTTAAAATATAGGCTATATCAGAAGTAAAAAACTATCACTGCATGGAGATTCAATCAAATGAGTTAAATAATTAAGCAATGGAATGAAAATCTTACTCTTTACTCTAGCTGCAAAATGTGAAATAATTACGTGACTGAGTGATGTTTCGTATGCTCCACCTAGGTACCGCATTTGGGAATACAGGCGTGATGTATGTATGTAGTGAATGACTTGTTTCGAAGCCTTTACCTATCATTTTGTGTCTGTCTAAATGTCGAACACTTTAAAGTATTTTGATATCTACAAAGAAAACTTTTTTCCGTACAATCATTCGGTGTTATTCAATAATATAGAGACACTTACCATTACATTTGCGTACCTATTCTGTATTTAGTTATGATGTACATATTATAATTTGAAACACTATCCTTATAAATTTTTTCTCAGCATGTAAAAGCAGAATACGATTATGGCCCTAGTTCCCCCTCTAGTTTTAAATCGAATATTTTCTCTACTGCCAAAGTTATCGATTGTTCGTATCAATACGGGACTGCAAAAGAAATTCGGTTAATACCAACTGGGGTATCTTAAATTGCATTGAGCTACCCATTAACGCCTTGTCAGATCGGATTTCGATTTATATTATTGATAAATGGGATATATTGGGTGTGTAGGCAGTGGAAAATTTACAAAATAAAAGCACAAGTTGGCAAGTCAGCCCTTGATATAACTACTAGATATTAGTGCGTTATCGATTATTGTCCTTTAATATTTAATTTTAATGATTTAGTTATTTTCAAAGTAGCTCTGTTTTCCTTCTACTCCTCTGTAGCTTTCGCCATATCTCACCATTTTACACTCCGTTTAGAATATTAGATTTTTAACGGCCAAGATCTCACACATTTTTAAATAAATCTAAGGGGTCACCGCAAATAGTGGTACTTACCGGTATTGAGAACGTTATAACAAACAGTAATTAGTGTACTGCAAAAATGGTTTTCATTTTTAACTTTAGATTCCAGAGAAAAAAATCAAATTTTTGCCGTCAAAAGTAGAATCTTAAACTAAACAGATTAGGTATAGTTGGAAACACTCCGAATCATCTACCTATGTTTATATTAGTAAAGATTACTTGCATTGTACCTGTAGCATATTTCTTCTGCCGATTTGTGTCAATCCAGAATATTACTAAACTCATTATTAATGTTAATATCAATATCTATCACGTAAAACTTTCTTCAAATAACTTCAGTAACAGATCTTCTTCTTTCTCGGTACACTCTTTACAGAGTGGTCGTGGCCATTATGTTTACGTAGGATTCTGAGTGACTCGTTTGACTATACGTCGCCACTCGTCTCTCAGAGCTGTTTTTCTTGAGCATTCATTGACCGTGGTTGACAGACTGGTCTTTATCTGGTCGGTCCATCTCATCGGCGATCTTCCTCTAGCTCTGACACCATCCACTCGTCCTTGCACAACAAGGCGTTCTATGGACGTTCCGTCTCGTCGAGACACGTGCCCAAAGAAGTTGAGGATGCGGGACTTAACAACAGAGAGCAGACGTTCTTTAATTCCCAGCTCCTGAAGGATCGAGATGTTGGTTCGGAATTCGGTCCATGACACACCAAGCATCCGTCTCCAGCACCACATCTCCAGTGCGTTCACTTTTTGCTCTTCGGTTGCTCTTAGAGTCCATGTCTCGGCCGCATATAGGAAGATGGGAAATATGAGGGTTCTAACAAGCCTAGTTTTAGTGGTCCTAGTAATATTCCGGTTCTTCCAAATCCTTTTCATTTTGTCCATAGCCGACCTCGCAATTGCCATACGCCGTTTGATCTCTTCCACGCAGCCTCCGTTGTTTGCGATCAATGCCCCCAAGTATACATATGAATGAACCACTTCACAATTCGCTAGCTGTGTGACTTCGGGCGAATTATTATTGGCACGATCGACAATCATCACTTTGGTTTTACTGCGGTTGATTTGTAGACCAAACTCTAGACTGACGTTTTCCAGTCTACGAAGTAAAATCGCCATGTTGTTGGCACTACTTGCGAAGAGGGTGGTGTCGTCCGCATAACGCAGGTTTGAGATCCTCAGCCCACCAATGGGAACACCATCCGTCCAGTCTTCCAAGGCAATCCTCATGATGAGCTCGGTGTATATATTGAATAACAGGGGTGATATTATGCAACCCTGCCGGACCCCTGCGTTGGGATGAAAACTGCTGGAGACTATTTCGTCAGTCCTTACTGAAGCCGTTCCGTCTTCGTAGAGCCGCCTTAAAATGTGAATGAGATGCTTCGGTGCTCCCATCTCCAGGAGGGTCTTCCAGAGTTTAGGCCACTTCACCGAGTCAAATGCTTTTGCGAAATCAACGAAACAAATAAATGTAGGTTTGTTGAACTCCCTCGCTTTTTCAACTATTTGGCGTACTATGAGGATCTGTTCGCGAGTGCCTTTTCCCTTCACGAAGCCAGCCTGTTCCGGTGCGATCTCCCCGGAAAGGAAGGTTTTTAGTCTCTCGTTAAGTATGTGTAATAGGATTTTACTGGCGTGTGAAATTAAGGCTATGAGTCGATAATTGCCACATTTCTTTGTTGAACCTTTTTTGTGTAAAGGGACAAAGATTGTATGCACCCAGTCTTTGGGCCAGTCTCCTGTTACCCAAATCCTATTACATATTCCGTGAAAGATAGTCACACCCTGCTCCCCCATAGCCTTGATCGTTTCTATCGGGATCGAATCTCCTCCTACGGCCTTACCACATTTCAGGTGGTTAATGGCAGCTCTGACTTCTGATCTCAGTATATCAGGTTCCATTTCGTCTTCCGTAGGTTCAACCGGTGTAAAGGCCTCCGAGGACAAATCCTTGAAGAGCGATTGACAATAAACCTTCCACGTCTCAGATATGTCCTGTAGATCAGTGACAACGTCACCATGACTGTTTTCAATTGCCCAAAACCTTGAGGTGAGAGATTTAGTGATAGATCGAATTTTATGGAACAAATCCTTCGATTCGTGTTTGTTTGAGTGAGCCTCGATTTCCTCACATATTCGCTGTAGGTGAGCATTCTGATCCTTCCTGCAGGCAGCCTGTATGCGAGCTGATAGTTTGTTAAGGATGTGCACATCCGTGCCCCTCGCTTTCAACTGACGCCTCTCCTCGACAAGCCTCAGAGTATCGTCAGTCATCCAATGCTGTCTTTTCCTTACTTCCGTAGGTGGTTTGGACTCATTGACTGCGTCGACAATGATCTTTTTTGCCCGTTCCCATAGTTCGTTCGGAGATTCCGCCTCAAGATCTTTCTGAGACCAATCACTGCAGCTTGATTGAATGTATGCTTCAAACTTTGCTTTGTCCTTGACTGCTATCCTTTTAACATTCTCGGGTTTTCTCGAAGCTTGAAGTTTTAACTGCAGCTTAGCAATCAGTAGTTGGTGATCAGATCCACAATCTGCTCCTGGTAAGGTATGACAATTTCTGATGGAAGACTTCCATCGCGAACCAATCAAAACATAATCAATCTGATTCCGGTACTTCCCATCGGGCGATGTCCACGTATATAGCCTCCGCGGGTGTTGTTGAAAAAAGCTATTAGCAATCATTAGATTGTTGTCGGTCGCAAATTGTGTGAAGCGTTCACCCCTTTCATTGCGCTGTCCAAGTCCAAACTTTCCCACGGATGAGCTGAACAGGTGAGAACTGTTACCTATCTTAGCATTGAAATCGCCAAGTATCAGTAAAATCTCTCTGTTGGGCACTTTCGCAATTGTAGTTTCCAACAATGTATAGAACCCCTCGATGATCTCGAAGTCAGCCGTGCTCGTAGGTGCATAGGCTTGGATGATATTAAGGTTCATCGGATGTGCTTTGAGTTTGATACTTATTACACGGTCACTTACCGCCTCATAGCCAATGACAGAGTTTTGCAATCTCTTGGGAATCATAAATGCAACTCCATTTTGGCTGCTGTCGTCGTTACCGGAAAAATATACAGCGTGGTCATCCGTAAAGAAATGTCCGTTACCCTTCCAATGGGTTTCACTTAAACCGCAGATATCAATACTATTTCTTGCTATTTCACTTTCCAAGATAGTGAGCTTACCCGGTTTTAACAAGCCGCGGACGTTCCAGGTACCAATTTTCTGGGCCTGTCGCAGTTTCACATGTATTCCAGTTGCATATTTTCCATGTGATGCCTGGTTTCCTACAGACACATGGCCAGTCGCACATTTCACACCGTCTGTCCCGGACACAGTACGGCGCTGGTCGCTAACCAGATGGCATGGCTTACATACTCCTGATTGTGTAATATTCATAAGGGCTTTCCTGGGAGCAATAGTGCAGTGGTTTCCCGTTGCCTTCTGCACCAGGCATTTTAGAAGTGATTTAAACTTCAAGGCCGCTGCAGCCTCTTCCGACTGGTTGCCCAGCCAGGTGAATGGTTATCCCGCCATTTGCTCGGGCGCCAGAGCCTCGTCTGTTGTCCAGCAGGGAGCACCACGAAGCGGTGATACGCCACTTCGCCGCCATCCGGCGCGTGCAGGTGAGGTTGACATTAGGGTCGGATAGGATCTTACTTCCGTTCTCCCCTTACTCCTTACCGCATCTACGTATACGTATAGTTTCTTTCGTAAACCCAGTAAAAAGGGATATTACATACAATTAGGGATATTAGACTTAAATAAATAAGTGATGACCGTTCTTGTGAAGCTATTTAAAGCAATGATCGTATTTAGGTACAATAATAAGAATTTATTTGATCATGTTTACTTACGTTTCAGTCTCCAGTAGCAAAGAGAACCGGTGCAGGACATGATAGGCAGCCGCCCGCATTTCATTTAACAGATAGCTACAGAATTAATAAAACCAACTAACTACCCCCTAGCAACAGTAAATATCTTCCGCACTAAAACCTATAGCGACATAACTACGACCGTCCGTTTGTTCTCGTTTGCCTTACAATTTCTCCCGTTGTCACGGGGAGCTAATGAAAGAATTAGCTTTCATTACAACTGATACGTTCCTTAAAGGGATTCCCGAATGAAGACGAAGTGCCTGTAACCTTTCCAATGGAGGATCAATGGGACGGGGTCGCTTATCTGTGATTAGTTTTTTAGGGACCTTTACAACACCTTAGGACGTGTTTATTTCGTTTAGGAGCGTCGTCTGTCCTTTTATTTTTATTAGTATTTAAAGTTACTAAGTAAGTTTTTTTGATCAGGTGGTACGAAGCAGTTTTAAGCTACCATCTCAACAGTGAGAAATATGTACCAAATATAGATTAAGTCTCAATTTTTACTGGCATAATGCATTGCGCAAATAATTGTTTTAGTTTACTTATTTATAAACGCATAATTTTCACAAAACGTCTATAGAAAACATAGACACATACCCCGCAATGCTACATAGACAAGGCCATGAACGTATTCACGCTTCGTGGGCACTTTTAGAAAAAAAAGTACCAAGTTACAGAAAAGAGGTGAAAGTTTGCTAGCTGTAAGACACAGAGACGTGCTATTCTGATTCCGACACCACATGTGGCTAAGTCTATGAAAAATATTACGTAAAAAAAACCTATTACAGTCGATTTTTGATCCAAGCCCTTTTCGGAGGCTGAGTAGGTATAGCGGCAATAAGAATATAAAACCGTAGAGCAGCCTTTCAACTCAACTGCATGATTCATTAAACCGTCTCGATCCCCTAAAATCGCCGAGGAACTCGCTCTGCTTAAATTAGTGCGGAATCCATTTTCTTTTTTAATTCTTCTTCCAAATTCAAATAACCTTTTTTTATTACACCGCATAAAAGGGTGGACCAGGATTCGTCTCTCCGCCGTTCACTCTCGAACGCTAATTCCTCCTCGTTACGCGAGATACTGATTGGACGATATATTTAACAATGCCACCGACACGCTTCTCTTCAGGAAAATACATCTTACGTATTTTTTTCTCGCACTGGGATTCCTTCTTATTTTCTATTTGTGTTTGAGTCAAAAGGTCAGAAAAGTGGGCAAGGTTTACGCGCTAATGACACTAATAGCAATTAGTGGAAGGTCGTGTTTGGCTTGTAGGTTTGTGGTGTTTAGTTATTCGGGGTTCGAGGCGCGCGAGCATATTACAGGGCACCCAGCCCATGGAGGGTCTTAACGGGAGGTCGTTTGCTGCGCTGCCAGCCTGCTAAGATTAATGGCGTTACGACAAGACAGTTTGTAAGAGACAAACGTGACAAAAAACTGACTTGTAATTAAGTTGATCGATTTTAATAGCCTTTTATTCAATTTGTCTCTATATCGTTTAGTGAAAAAGGAGTACTTTAGCTAATTATAAAACTCAAATTTTGCAAACTAATAAATGTACATACATAAAATCAACAGGTGAATAGAGGGAAATAGGTAAATGACGATTGTCATAATCATAAGCAACTTAAACAACTGAATAAGGATACAAAACTTTGCATTAAAATTGGAGATTTTCTATATGTGGTATATTTCTAACCTAAGTCATTCTAGAACATCGAACCTAAAATACTTAATTTAAAAGGAATAGAAAAGGCGGTTGTAATAAACGAAATCACCCCTATTAAATAAACCGGGTAAGATAATTTAAAAAAAGAACACAAGAGTTTAATTTTCAGAAGTGGCCATTCCAACCGTCCTCCATGTAAAGATTTCCATTAACTAGAAACTGTAGTTGTTGATGCTACGCCTAGTCAACAGCAAGCCTTACATCGACACTTTGGACATCATAAAATATTTAGCACTCATATCTCGCGGCGCGGTCCGAATATTATCGACTCGCCCATAAAACAGAAAACACTAGAGAAAGATAGAAATAGGCATTTTATAATGGTAAGAAGAGGATGCAGTTATTGTACGATCTTTGGAAATTCGATGGAAACGTTTGCTTTCTTTTCCATCGGGTTTATCGTGGTCGTTATATTTTGATAGAGCAGTTTGGCTGGATCGCCGATATAACGTTTATGTTCTGGTTTCGGCGTGTTGCTCACGTTGGTTTTTGTTCCAACATTTTGTTAGCAGTTATTGTGTTTGTTTATTCCGCGTGTGTGTAACAAGCTTTGTTGGATGTAGATTGTTTTGGTCGTTTACCTTTAGGCATCCGATGATAAGAGTGCTCCTATCTCCACATTTGTTGAAGTGTTTTTTGAGAGAAATTTCACGGCAAGTTAGTTTGATAAAAATGGAAATGGGTCAAAGAGGTCTCAAATAATTTCCGGATCGCATCGGGTTGGAACATTACCCAGTCACCTTGAAAGTTTCCGTGATAAATATACTGCCGGGTTCGCAAATGTAAGACGTACTGTCGCGCTCAAAACGTTTTTATTAGAGAAATCGTTCTGCTATGAAATTATAAAAAAAAAAGTAAAGTGTGTGTCGACTTGATATTTACAAGTTCGTTGTGCATGTGAAAGTGATCAACTAATATAAAAAATAGAAACGGACACCATTCTTGTCACGAAAGAAGGAAGCAGTGAATTCGTTTGTGTTCTTCAATCCCTCGTGTAAATGTTGTTAGTTTTTAAAGATTCTTTACTCGTATAAAAGTATTACTACTATGTATTCCGCTTCCTTCTTTTTTTGTATGAGAAAGTAACGAATTTACACTTCACGACTTTTCAACCACGACATATTAACTCTCATTTTATTCATTTTCTTAGCAGACTGTACGCGTAACGTAATAATTTACGGGAGAGGGCCTGCAAAGATGATACAGTGCTGCAGTCGGCATATTTCTTATTCGGAACGCCAATATGTATGACAAAATGGCCATTACTTTATCTTACTGCAAACTGCTTCGCTTCATGTAGTCCTGGTATCGGTACACCCTAGGTTTTGAGTTAATAGTAGAATAAATAGATCAAATTGACAGAAAATAAGGTAGCATAATAGTTTAAAATGCTAATTTACGCCTAATTTTTTCTAATCAAGCGAGCCTTGTCACTTATTTATAACCCTTCAAATAAATACTTACTGCAGTCAGCAGAAGTATACTTAACGGTACGTTTTTTCATATTTTTCAATTTAAATTGTAAAACATTAGCTTCATTCCCATGCTTTTTTATTCGATAAATTTTACTATAAAGAATAAAACTCTCAATTAACACAACACGAGTAAAAAATATATACCATTTATACACACAACACAAAAAAAATAAGATTCAGAATAAACTCAAAATTAATGGTAAAATAGAGTATAGGTAATTAAATCATCCACATAAACATAGCTTACATACTTACCGACACGTTAACGTATGTAAATAATACACACATAGTACATCGTAGTATCCCAAAATGCGTATTTTCATACGCCCGCGAATTTCCCAATAATAAATTATACTCCTTGTCCGCTTACCTCGGGTTAACCGGCTTTTATAAACTACCCGGATAATTTATAACTATTACCCGGGAAACGATCACGTGATATCACTTTATAGCATATTCGGCGCGTAAATACGAGGGTAGTCTGCAATACGTTATAACGTGGCTACTTAGATGCTGCGGCAATACTTATAATATCGTCCAGACACCTTTCATAAGTACTGATGCTTCAAAATTGTTTGATGAGATAAGATTAAGCGAGTTCCATTCAAATTAAGTATATTTATATGCAGTGTGCCTCTATCTTCACTAACTCTTTGTTCAGGCTATCACTCCAAAGTGTCCAATTTGTTGCCTAAAAACCAAACGCAAGTCTAGCACGCCCACACAGGCACTAGAAAGCAAACTTCACACAACTACGTACTTAATGTAATCGCGTACAATATCCTTTGTTCACTTTCAGACTCATTAAAAAGGCGATGCAATTTAATGAGTTGATAGTGTGTGTTAACCCCGCTACGTTTGCAAATAGTAGGGCGGCGGTTCGTTGGAATTGGAGCTTTGTGTACTTTAATCCTAGAGTGGTTGGTCGGTTGGGGTTTTTTGGTTCAGTATTGGTATGTAGGGGTCGAAGATTAGTGGCACACGCCTACCGGGCGAGCGCTGAGCTCCTGATGGCGCCCAAGAGTGTAGTTACAATTAGAGCGGTGCCCACAATGAAGTGATGCCCGCGTAATGTGGCTTATGTAGCCCCTTGTCTTTGTGTGTTGATTGTGCAGGAAAGAGGTCGGCGAGATAGCTTCGGCTGCCTTAAATGCAAATGTGGAAATTTTGTTTAGCGTGCTAGGTTTTTTTGCGCGGCTAGCGAAAAGAGTAAACGTTTATGTGTTGATGAGAAAGTTAATTAGTTGTTTGCTTTTTTTTTTTGTGGTTTTAGTTATCAATGTAAAAGTAAATTTTCAGTCACACTTTAGCATCGTGTAAAACTAGCAAAACATCTCTTTACAGAACATCAATAAAAACAAATAGTTTCATTGAACATCTGATTGATACGATGAGATCCTACTTTTGAAGTAAGGAATGACGATACGTCACAGATATGCATATTGTTCAATTTGAGCTATATTTATATCATCACCATCAAAACGTCACGCCTTTGTAAAAACTGTACCATGTCAAGTGAAGCCACACGAAACTTCTAGCCACTGCGTCCTTGTTATTTTATACATACATACATACATATTCTCACGCCTGTATTCCCATGAGGGGTAGGCAGAGCACATGAATTCAAAAATCCAGTGCCACGTTTAGCAAATTCAGGGTAACCAGATGGATAAACGTGATATTGCGGTGACAGGTTGCTAGCCCATCGCCCACAATACACGAACCATTTCCCAGAGTCGACTCTTACGGCACCCACGGGAAGAAAGGGGGAGGTGCTATTCTAACCCAGCACCACACGGGAAATGTTATTTTATTAGTTCTAAAAAAGAAGAAAGTACCTAATGAAAGTGCTCTCTTTTAATTCATCTGACGTTTTTTTGACTAATCGGTTGTATTTTAGCTCTCCCAAACCCACTCTTTGTTTTATATCTGCCATAAAACTACGTAGATCTGTATTTGAAATTCACGGACGGCGTACGATTTTTAAACTACAGAACATTGGTATTTCTTTAAATTCCTCGGTGAAAAGACGCTTACGACCCGAGAGCGATCGCCCGAAGTCGGTATGTTGTAGTATATTGTATGTGTATTGTCGGTATGTAGGTAGTATACAGTATATTGTCGTAGGTATATTGACAATTGGAAACTACTCTCGATTCGAGCGGGCGCTTTTAGATTTGAAAGAGTATCTGCCGCGTATATGAGAATTTCAGATGAATCCTCGGTGTTCTTGAGGATGATGCACATTTTCTTTTCCACGTATTTCAAACCAGTATCTTTAACCAGTCTCTTCAGCAAGTTTATACTTGCTATGGGTATATTTTTCAAGAATTACACGGTAATAATAGTAATAATATACTTGACATAGTTAACTAAAACTAGAGCAGAATTTCAAAGCACTTTACTAACTTTTGTTCCATAACGTAAATTTTGTTGTTCACGGTTTTTCTTTAAAAACATGCATATACTACTCTTACATTATGTTTTATTGGTTTTGCTAAAGACGTTAGTAAACTTCCAAGTACATATGTCCATATTTATATCACAGCCAATCCCAATTCTCGTAGATAAAAAAAACTGTGCATCATTTGATATCTAAACGTATACTGTACAGGCTATGAAAAGGCGAGGTTTTATCGCGTTGCCATGGCAACGGCAGGCTGCGTCCCGCGATACCAGCCTCTCGACACGTAGCACTATTGTGCCCTATATTTACTACTGCCTACACTGTATTAGAATAAGTGGGGATTTTTTCGAAGACGGTTGATAGTCGATTGTTTTTAGAATGTTTTGCAACGTCCAAATCCAACGTCTATGTTAATCCGTTATGTTCTTTTATAGCCATGTGGTGTCGAGTTTAAAATATCACCTTTCCATATCTTCCGTGGATATTGTAAGAGGCGATTAAAGAAATATGTTAAGATAATAGGCATTTTTGCAGGCAGGCTTATATTTTAGGCAACGGGCTAGCAACGTGGTCACTATTGTAGTTTTTAACTAAATACCTAAAAAAATATATTTGTTCGTAAAATCGCTTTCGCAGTTATTTCCGTGTTTTGCCTTAACATACAATAAGTTAGTACGTTGTTTAGTTTGTCTTGAAGTGTGTTATTAAAACTTATTTTTCATACGCCATCGACGTCAGATTCGAAAGTGAGATTTAGATAAGTCTTTTATAACAATACTTTAACGACTGTCAAAAATCGCCACCCAAATCGACATTCGATACTTAACAACAAATAATCGACACTGTCTTTCGAAAACGGAAAATTGTCGCCTCCTTATGCATTGGCAGACGTTACCGGTTAACCCCTTGAATTTGGTACACGCTGAAATATTAACGTTTGGCTATGGACGCTCGTGGAAAAACAAAGTCGAAAACGGGTCCGTTATAGGCCCGTCGCATGGCCGCAAAGATCAGCTGGAGTAGACTGCAACGATCATCTACCCACCTAGCGTAAAATTAAAATTAAATCAAAGATACATATACCTGAGACTTTTAGGTACTTAAAAAAAGGTAAACAAACAAAGCCAACCCAACAAAGTCAAAAATCACGTAAGGTATCTGTTGCTACATTAAATACGACACTTTCTATTTTAGTCGCATTACACTCACCATGTAATGCGACTAAAATAGAAACTGTCGTATTTAATGTAGCAATACATACTTTACGTGATTTTTTACTTTGTTGGGTTGGCTTTGTTTGTTTATCTTTTTTTAAGTACCTAAAAATCTGAACTGTAGGTAGGTACACTATTCTTCATGTCAAGTGACTAGGTACTAGCCAAGTTTGATTAGACTATTTTCGGGGTTCCGTACCCAAAGGATGAAGGGTCCGTGCGTCCGTCTGTCACCGGGCTGTATCTCACGAACAGTGTTGAAAATTTCACAGATTGTGTATCTCTATTGCCGCTATAACAAGAAATGCTAAAAACAAAATAAAATAGTTAGGGTCATTTCGCCGGTTCGCGTCCATCCCCCAGTTCGCGTCCATTTTACGTATCTTCCTTTGAAAATCCTCGAAAATAA
>BHDV01032898.1:356861-385574 GCA_005406045.1 Adoxophyes honmai | reverse complement strand
AAGTTTAGAAAGTTAGATCTTTTAGAAATATAATAAAAAAAGTTCAAGTGTTAATAACTACAAAAAATACAAAAAGTCATTGGTAGCTATTTAAAAAAAAATACAAAAAGTCTCTATACAATCCTGGATTCGAACCCAAGCCGCTTGCAACGTTTTACCTTTCTCTTATCCATTGAGCCAAGCCGCTTTTTAAAGACGCGAGCGAAAAACTTAAACACTTACGATGACCGTTGGCAAGAATAATATTTTGTTAAACGCCCGGCTGGGTACTTTTCTTTGACGTATTCTTTGGCCTTACGTTCGCTAGATGGCGTTACTAGGGGGGTTACTCTACTCTGCTTCAGTGTGTACCTATCGCGCGTAAAGTGTCGCAATTTGAACGCGCCCGCTCGTCACTTGCCGCGGCATATCCCTTAACTGTAGGAAGGGTTGCGTTCACGACTCTTGAATATTTGAGGCGCCTCCAATTTAGGGGAGGGATGAAATTAAATTTATTTATACGACTTTATTTATTTACTTACAACCGAACCGCGCTTATTCTATTTTTTCTAATTGCTTATTTGTTCTACGCACGAGTGCTTGATACCCTTTGTTGGCTGCAGAAGTTTTAATTAAACTTTATGGATGGCGAACAAATCATAATATTTCATAGTTAGGCGAAGTTGCTGAAACTAATTAGTGACAACCCTAGAGCGTGGTAAAGGTGCATTCAGTTACTTATGAGCACAAATTGGCTTGAGTTCGCTAAGACATATTTGTCTTGCGTGCTGCCAACTTTAACCAAATATAGAACTTGGGGTTAAGGCGAGGTATTCCAAGGGAGACGGAATTGAAGGTTGCAAGATCTAATGTTTTACATACTTTCTGCTAAATGACAGTCTTGAAAAAAAAATATGTTATACGTAAAGATATTGCCTAAGGAACGTGCTAATTGGTTACACGATAGGATGTACTTTCTTCGATCATATAAATTCTCGTAAACAGGCAAAAATAAAAACTAAAACCCATTATTTGGTTTTATTCTTTTCAATTTCTACATAATTTTTATATGGAAATATTTATCTTTAAGTACTACAGAGAATCTGCTAAATTATAGTTTTCAATCGATGTTGTTTATTTTTTAAATTCATATTTATTCTAAAACTTGACCGCGTGCCCAACGTATTGACAACCTGCCGCGTCGCCCGCTACCCCGCCTTCGCCTTCTTTTGCGCGAGAGGGACGCGGGGTACAAATCTAGTAGAACCTCGCCTTAACACACATAGTTGATAGTTGTGTGATGCATGGCATTGTATGTATGGGCTTTCTGTGTGTCATTGAATAATTCAGTGGTCGTGCCCCGTGTTTCAAGGGTAAGAAGAGGGTATATTATGTAGGCTTGTTGCGGTGCTGTATCGAAATGCATTTGTAACTGGAGACGCGGAACTAATGTGAACTTACGAATGGCTTGAGGCAATTTTTACTTTATGTTCAAAAAAAAAACGGGTTTTGCAATTTATTTTGTATCTCCAAATGTTTAAAGGTAATAATGAGACAAAATATTTTTTAGCATTATGGCAATAGCAGGATTTTCGTTCTGCGAATGTCGCAATTCTAACCTACTTGTAACTTAACCCACCTTTCTGGTAGTATTTCGGTTCATTATGAGTTGCAGTGCCAACCTGACCCGAAATTTTTCGTAATAGAAATCCACCAAAACAATATTTATGCTATTCTTATCGATCAGAAAAACATTCGGAAAATTGTGAATTATGCCAAATAAACTTTTTCCAAGAATAACGTTTGTCATAAACAAATTATGCGAAATAGATGGCATCCGAAAAATACTACAAAGTATTTCCTTTCTAAAATAAACTTTTTAAAGCCACCCGAGTAAATTTAACATCGATCACGTGAGCTGCTTCCCCTAAAAACACCCCTGAAGCCTAACCCGAACGCCTACATAAACATATCGATTGGCCATCACAACGGTCACCCACACATGCAAGCGATGCAAGGAAGTGCATATCCATTGGAAGAGTTTCGTCCATTTGAGCCCCGAGACATTGGCTCCTCCTCCCAAGGGACTCTCCCTTTCGGTGTCTGTGCATGTGTGGGTACCCGCGCGTGTGTGCCGTAGGTGTGTGATAAATAGTCGACGGTCGCAGTCAGTTTTATTTTTGGTCGACTGTAGTTTTTGTGATCTTGAACTTCGGTGGAATGTGGAAAGGGATGAAATGCAACTTTAAGAATATGAGGGAGTTTTGTTTTGTCGTGCGGATGAAAAGTGTGTAACGGCGGCAGCGAGTTTGCATAAAACTAGTAGCAGTTGTGTCAGTGTACGCGTGATTAGTTGATTACCGTTACACTTAACGAATAAGAAAACTTTTCAAAATAAACTTTGTTTAATAATTAAAAAAAAAATAAAACTCACTCGGTCTCAATTGTACCATATGCTCACTGACAAAACTGTGGGCAATTGTTTTGCCGCCGATATTTACATTCGTCGAAGAAATCCTATTCATTCAAGAACCTCAAGCTTCAGGGTATGGTAACCACCGAACTAGATACAGACATCAAAATAGCATTTAAACTTAGTGCGTACCTACCAATATTTATGAAATATGATTACGCCAGTATTTTCGTCGTGCAAGACACAATTAATAAAAAAATGACTCTACGCATAGTCTACAGTTAAATTCCTAAGCCAAGACAGAATAATTAGACTTAGTTTATTTGTAACCCAAGGCTTCAGCGGCTCCGTGCGGCATAAACCAAATAACCGCCAGTTCTAAGTGGCCAGTACGATGTTATGGCAAATGTGTTAAAAAATAGCTGCATACGTATTCTTTTCCTTTTTCAAATTTAACATAATTTTTTGTTCCAGGTGGTAATATCAACGCAAGTGATGGTGGATGGGCCGTTGTTAGCGATATCGGACAACATGTTTGTCCATAACAACAGCAAGCACGGCCGCCGCGCCAAGCGGCTCGACCCGACTGAAGGTATTGACGCGGCGACAGAAAATCATTGTACGTTTTTGTTTTTTTACTTTTTTCTTTTCATTCGGCCAGTTACTTTTTAGTTTAAGATAAGGCTTAGGTTGATTTGTCCTAGTCCAGGAAAGGTTTAAACGGTGAGAAAATTTGGGAATCTTGCTAAATAAAAAGACAATGGTTCAAGCGTTCAGGCGCCTAAGCAGCCGCTGTAGGTATACAGAGTAGGTCATAAGATCAACACAACCGTTCATGTAGGCAGATAGAACCAAAGCAATAATATTAATACAATTTCTGAAAATTCCGAGGTAGATATCACCTTCTATTTCTAAAACTAGCCACAAATATTTATACTTACCAATTTAATTAGCATTTTAAATAGCCTAGAAATGTCATGCATTTACAACAATGCCGTGACACCAAGCACTTGAGTATATTCACTGTCAAGAAAACCTGAATCGATCCATCTGCAAAATGCCCCATTCTATTTTCAAACTCAACGACGAAAATAACTTCGACATTGTTAAATAAATCCACAGTCAATCGAATGGAATGGTGCAAAATCATAATACAACGATAGAAAATGTCATTTGTATGCAAGGAATCACGGTAGACATTTCGCAAGAAGTTCGCCGGGCGTTGAAGCGAGCATGAACCGGATAGGGATAATTTAGTGAGGAATTATACTCGGAAAAGAATTCTAGATCGTTGTTAGGGATATTTTAAGGCGTTCCGGTGTAATGACTCGGACATTAAGTTTTTTACGCTTGCAGTGAAATGGGAGAAGCTAAAGGGTTTGTTCGATTTGGTTGTTTTTTTTCATCTAACGATGGCTCTAGCTCCAAGCATTGTAAGAAAGTAATCGTAATCTTATGATAAAAAACCGGCCAAGTGCGAGTCGGACTCGCGCACGAAGGGTTCCGTACCAAAAACAACAAAAAAGATACATTTATGTATGGGAGTCTCCCCCCCTTAATTACTTTTATTATTTTGTTTTTAGTATTTGTTGTTGTTGTTACAATACAAACGCATTATCTGCGAAAATTTCAACTGCCTAGCTCTTACGGTTCCTGTGATACAGCCTGGTGACAGACGGACAGACGGACAGCGAAGTCTCAATAATAGGGTCCCGTTTTCACCCTTTGGGTACGGACCTAAAAAAAAGATAACATTTGCATGTGTATAGTTATGTATTATCATATGACTGTACAAAATTTTGTTCACAATTTTCTTGACTCTGTATTTGATCGATTATCATAGGCAAGGTGGTTATATTCCAAAATCACCATGATAACAATTGAAAGTTTTCCGGTACTGAATTAAAATTAAATAAGGGTTCCTCTCCATATTGTGTTCGCGTGTAAAGTTTACAGGAGGCCAGACGGCGTGAAACCGACTCGTAGGGATTACACGGTGCGAACGAGAAAATTTGCACAAGTACTTTCTGTTAGCTTTACTACGGAACCTTCGGAATTTCTCGCTTTGTTTCCCCCTTTAATGTATTCTGTAAAGACTTGCCAGTTTTCTGTCTAATTTGATCTTTGTTGAAATTCCGTTTAAAGTCCCGTTTGAGCCGTGAGCCTACGTTTACAAGTATCTGCGAGTAGTTTAGAGCAGTTGGATGGTGCGCATGTTTCTACTAAAAATATTTTGAACAGAATGCTGGTGGTAAACAAAGATACCAGTGAAACTGTGTAACTTTAGCTACTTTTTCACATTCGTATAACCATGAATGCATTAGCATTGGATGTTAAAATAAACGTATCTTCATAGTAAATAACCGACTTGTATGTAGTCAGATGTACTAGTCCTGAATATTTGATAACCATTAATAGTAAGTAGCTGTGTGTCACATTATCATAATGTAAAGTCCGCCCCGGCAACCCGCCACATCTATTTACTGGGTTACAGCGCCCGATAAAATCAGAGTTCGAAATTATGTACAAAAATAAATCTGATGAACAACGAGATTTTATTATTAGTCAAATTAAAAAAGAACCTCGAACGTAATCTCCTTTCGTCCCTTAAATTCACTTTCTCTCTCGTCTTTATTACCGCGCCGTTTTGTTCGCGAGATTTCTGTTCCCCCTGTTGTCTTACGACGCGTGTCCCCCTCGCTACAACCTTCTTGCATCGCAACTACAGCTCCAACAACGTCATAACAACCATTAAACATGATCCTATCTTCAGCTTTAACACGCCCTATTACGTCTGCTTTTCAATTATCGCCGAGAGGCGTTTGATTCCTTGTGTGCGCCCTAAGACTTTTACGGTCTGCAATTGTCCTTTTTCTGGAACAGTCAAAGATAAACGTTCAAATAGGACGGAATGAGTTTTAGTGGTCTGGCGTTTATTCAACTTTTAAGTTGTAAGACGTAGTCGGCCTCTACTTTTGCTTAGTTCGGGAAGGGGCTTGTAGATCGACATTATAGTAACGTTTTTAGACGAACAACTAAAGAAAGGCATCTTTTAAATATTCTTCCTAAGTACTCTGAATTTCGTAAACAGTTAAAGTCACCTTCTATGTCGTATCCTTATATTTACGTCTTCGTTTCTTTGTCTAACAGCGGGGTTATACCCTCCTCTGCCAGTGGCGACGCCGTGCATCAAAGCGATCTCCCCCAGCGAAGGTTGGACGTCGGGCGGCTCCACCGTCATCATAGTCGGAGATAACTTCTTCGACGGGCTTCAAGTTGTTTTCGGGACCATGCTGGTTTGGAGTGAGGTATGATTTATTATTATGAAATTAAAATCTTTCGTTAAGAAAATCATCAGGCTGAGAGATGATTAGAAATTACAGATGTAGCAGGGGCCTTAGGCTATAACTCATAATGGTTACCAAATACTCCAATTGAAGCAATAAGTGCCTAGTTAAAAAAAATGACCCAAATGGGTATTGTTTCGATCCTCACTACGCGAGTATCTAAAAGCCGCAGTGTGAAGTGAAACAAGTGCCATTTAAACAAACGAGGTAGGTTTGGATATTTAGTGATAGAAATGTATTTTTTTTTAACAGTTAATAACGTCGCACGCGATTCGGGTGCAGACGCCCCCTCGGCACATACCCGGCGTCGTGGAGGTGACGTTGTCGTACAAAAGCAAGCAGTTCTGCAAAGGCGCGCCCGGCAGATTCGTCTACGTTTGTGAGTAATTGACTGCGCAGCTTTCTTGGTTAAAGCATAGAAAGAATACCTAATAAATCTATGTAGAGAAGGTCCACTCCGCAACAAGTTTTGACGTCAAAATATTGCTGTCTCCGTCTACCGTGAACTGGCCTTTCATGAGGTATTACCGGCGTATGTAGCCAAGTTGCGGAATAGACCTCCCCTGGCCAAAGTTAGGAAAATTTACTGGAAATACTTTCGTTTAGCAATATAATACATACTTTTAAATACCTTACCATATTTGAAATTTATCATGAGTGGCCTGTTGAAGAATAATATTGTGAGTGTGATATAATCCCCTCACTCTAAAACTTTTAATAGGTACTAAAGGGATAATTGTGATGGATAATTGTAAGCTGACTTTTTATAATAATAACGACTGACGGAAAAGAAATCCTCTAGATATTAAAATGCTATTCAAAATAACTTCTTCCACAAATTGTACTCAAAAGAAAATGTAAAGAAGGTCACAATATCGTTATCAGGCTTAAGCTTGTTAAATGTTAAGCAACGCTCAGTAGGGCAATCACCAAGAGGAATAAGAACAATAACAGCAAAGACGTATCAGCAAAGTCCTTGCCAATCCGTACTCGTCACCACTCAACAGTTATAATAATTACATTCCCAATCTTCGCCAAACAAAATCTTCCTTCACAGACAAAAACATTAATTCGGCGACTCGTACACGCAATCTTGCGCGATCCATCAATTAGGCTTTCATTTGGTAGTGGGGCAAACTAATGATGGATTTTGTTTTTCTTGTTTCGCATAGCAGCACTCAACGAGCCAACGATAGATTACGGATTCCAAAGATTGCAGAAGCTCATACCGCGGCACCCTGGCGACCCAGAGAAATTACCGAAGGTGAGACAACTAGATTAAAAATAGATTTAGTGCCAGTTCTATTTATTTCTGCCATTCGTGCATCTTTAGCAATACTTTTTTATACAACTTGTTTTAATGAGTAGGCATGTAAATAAGCATACTGATGGTGATGCCTCTTGTCACATGTTATAATATACTAATCGTCTTCCCGCTAGAAGCCAATAACTTTGTTTTTATGATGTTCGAACATAAAATGTACCTAATCAGCCCTGTAATCTATAGGTTAAGAACATTTCACACAATTACTTGACTCATAACTTAGGCACTTGTTCCACCGCCGGCGAGTAACCAATATTCTCTAGTTTCTTGTACCAATTCTGCTAGTTTATCGCTTACTCGCTAGCGGCAAGACAAGTGCCTTACTCCGAATTACAAAGCTGACTCCCCATTCTTCTCCAGGAGATAATTCTAAAAAGAGCAGCAGACCTAGCAGAAGCCTTATACTCCATGCCTCGGAACAACCAGCTGGGTCTCGGCGCCCCAAGATCTCCACCAGCTAGTATGCCCTTCAACTCCTACTCGGGACAGTTGGCTGTCAGCGTCCAGGACACGGCGGCCTCGCAGTGGACTGAAGGTGGGTTCTTATTTGCACCATTAATGATCAAGCGTCATGTCTTCCTGTGCTGATTGATGCGATTTTTCGTTTGTTTCTAACTGAAAATGTTGAATTGTTCATAATAAATACAGAATTCCGGAAACATTTTAAACAAAAAATGTTTTTAAGGAGATTTGATGTTATTTTGCCATAAAAATTGCGAAACGTCACTTCTGGTGAGAAGTCAGTACAGGAACACAATTTCATGCAAAACTTAAAAATTACTATAGGAACGTATAGGTATTACAATGTATAACAGTATAATATAAAAGGACTTCAGATCTATCAGATCAACCTGAGCAAAGAACAAGAAAAATTACATGGCGCGAGACATTTTTTCTATACTTACTACATATTGTCACCTTGGAACTCATTCTATTTGTTGTAAGCCATTTTGTCGAACATCATTGTGTCTTTAAAAACAATACAACATCTCTATGCACTCCCTTTGAAACAGCACTTTTACCTATAGGTATTTATTCCAAAGACTTGGCTGACTTGTTAAATTCAAGGGTTTTAACGGTTAATGACCCCTATTGTTCTCGTTTCGCTTCAGAATGATTCATGTAATTGAGGCTAGATAAGAGGTGTCTCTTGCCGAAATATGCTCAGGTTAGAATTCGTAAATTCGGCTTAGAAACTACTGGCAATTTCTTTTAAGGTTGCTTATTGTAAATTCGGTACATTTCTAAAGTCATGACTGAGCTGAACTTTAAAGATTCTAACATGAAGTGCTTGTCAATCGCAAAGGGATATCATATCTAAGTAAAAATATTAGCCAACTAGACAAGAATGTTCTTAAATGGGTCAATGTTTAACGCTCTGGACTGATTTCTAAACTTGCTAGCATTCGCTGTTTCTGTAATAACAATTCCCATTGGCCAGTTGCCTTCTAGTCCGCGTTGAACATCGGCCACACAGTGCTCCTCGTAACAGTACAGCATAGTAACGATAATTTCGTGTTGACCCCAGGCTTTTTCTTTTAGAGGAATACGCGCGTAGCGGAGGTTCGGTGTCGCCGCGGTATTGCTCGGCGGCGTCCACCCCCCACGCCGCCTCCTACCCCCACCCGCAGCACTACCCGGCACCCCCCACTTCACTGTTCAACACTACCTCGAGTGAGTACGATTTGGACAATGGTGATGAATGGGCATAGGTACCGCGACTGTCATTTGTTGCGCTTGGCTCTAGGATAGGTTCTTGGTCTCGAAAGTTTTAGTCTAGTTTGTTTATTAGTCAAAAATTATATTGCTGTTTTTTTCGTGGGACATTTTCTTTTCATTTATTTGAATTTCGGTTTCTCTTTCATTTATTTGAATAGCATTGACCTACATACTAATTATGTGCTGTAAAAGTTAGGCTCAATCAGTACAAAATACTGATTTTATTTGTTTCTGCTTTTATCTATGTGACTATACCTATATTAAGTAATACGATATTAATACCTATATACTTAGTTAAATGTTAACAATGGCATAAAATCCATCGTCAATTCTATTCGATGCGATTATTTCTCTACAATATCCTTACTACTTCTCATGTTTTTCTCTGATATAATTTGTTAACCTCTAACGCAATTTCATATCTTCTTTACTTCAAGATTAAAGTTTCGATTACGAACGCAACTCAAGTCGAAGTGTCCTACGCCGACTTTACTAAATCAACACCAGCTTTAAGTTCGCATTTGCCACGCTTCTGCACGCCTGTTTGTTTACGTCGCTTTGTGTTAACCCCTGTTTTTGTTCGTCCAGTGTCCCTGGGCCCGTACCATCCGGCGAACCTGAATGGACATTTATCATCTGACCATCACCACTATAACACGTATAACACGAAAGATAGCGGGCATTACAGTGAAAGAAACGTGAATTCAAAAAGCTCGGCTGACTGTCCGGCAAACACTCATGCAAAATGCACCAGCGATATGAAAGGGCAGGAAACTAAAGAGACTAAGCTAAGGAGCGCCTTTGCGGTCGTGAGGCAGAGTCCGCCGCGCGTTGCCAATTTCCAACATCATCAGAATTGGCAACATCTCGCCGTTCAGTGTTAGTAGTTTTTTGTTTTTATTTTATTCGCACTTCTTTTGTCTTTGGTGTCGCTTGCTTTTTGTTTGCTTGGCTTTTGTCTCGTGTTAGGTATGTTCTGGTTTTTAGTTTGATCAGACGATGAGAACTTAAAGATTGCTGTGTTGGTCTTGTATACTTTAAATGTTTTCAACAATAACTATATTTCTGATCAGATTTTTTAAAAAGGTAAAAAAAAATAAAGCGTATTTTAACAGAATACATCTGACATGAATTTGTACTATTACCATGAGTTTACAGCGATCGTACCCGCTGGCGACCGTATGGAAGATTTTACTTCCAAAATTGACCGCTAGCAGTGCTGTTAAAATTGTGCATACAAATCGTATACACCGTCGCTTGCCAGTTAGTATGGTCATTGTAAACTCAAGACAATAGTTCCGACCACAATGTTGTTGAAATACTTTTAAGCTAAACTACCTATGACATAAAATAAAATGTATTTTTTTTTATTCGCAGGAATGGGAGGCCTGGTGTCGTCACCGTTTAGTGTTAACCCGTTCTCCCTGCCAACGTGTAGCGCGCAACAGTACGCGCAACAAGCTCAGCTCGCGTCCAAGTAACATTGGCCGCAACACTCGGTGTAACAGTTGCTGTAACATCCTCTGTTACACCGTAGAACGCACAAAATTTGGTCAGTTCATTTGTTTCTTTATTATTTAGTAACACGTTTTATGTTGACAATGACAACGGATTAGCTCAAAATACATTTAGGCGTCTTCTAGGCGCGTTTTAAGTTTTTGATTTTTATTGTACGTTGATCTACGATTGTATGAAATAAACAGGCTGGGGTTTGTAAATAATATTGTAATTTTAATGTAAATAGTAATTTTGTAATAAGATGTCGTTTCATAGTTTCTTTGCTAGATCAGAAATTCATGTAGATTTTATATAATAACACTGACGTGACGCCCAAAGTTAAATTAGTGAATAAGCGCTCAAATTCGGGCATCGCATACACATCATTTTACTGTTTGTACGTATGCAACTATGTCAGTTTTTTTGTAAAATCTGTGATATATTTATTGTAAGAAACGTTGTAAATTTTATTATAATTCATGTGTAAATTTTCCTATTCATAGATCTAATTTCAACGGCTTTAGGTTTTGTGAATGTGACTTCGAGTGTAATGTACTTAATTCGTAAATCTTTAATTGGTGGTTTTGTTTTGCAGGCTCATATTAATTTTTAATCTAGAGTCAATCTCCTTCGTAAAATCGAAAAGATTGACAAATAATGTCGCCTGCAAAATAAAGCGATTCAATGTCGATCATATCTATGAATTGAAACAAAACATATCCCGTTTACTAATGTACTTACATAAATGGAAACTAGACGGCAAAAAATACAACGAGAAAACGCGTCTACTTGAGGACAATGTATACGAAAAATATAAATTTTCTTCCGAAATCTCCTGTATTCCATTCAGGAGTATCTTGTGGATTTACTTTCTGAATATGAAATAAGTAGTCACGTGTATTATTTAATGCAACTGTATGAAATAAGGACTGTACATTGTAATCGTTCATGAGACAAATTATCACAAAATACAAAATTAAAGTTATCTATACTTATGCTTTTGTTTTATTTTCAGAAGTAGCCAGTAATTTTTTTGGGTGGAATAAACAGAACAGTCGCTTCACTTTATAGTTCTATAAACTTACGTACTAATCGTCAATTTTACCAAGGTTTTTAAGTTATTTAAAAAAATGGTCCTATGTACTAGTCGATTGAAGTTGTTATGGTAGTTTTATGGTTTGAAGTTAGGCTCACAATTTAAAGATTCTCTAGACCAAATATTGTACTCAGACGACCATAAAATTGAATGGTACTCGAAAACTTTTTTATTCAGTCTTAGACAAATGAACAGCGCTAGTAACGACCGACTACAGCTGCTTCACCGAAAGTTGCTTGATGACCGAAGTGAAGGTAAGTAACTTAAATATTACTCTAATACTTACATTAAACCGATCTTTTCGTATTAAAATATTAATGAGCCATACGTATACTTTAACATCAACCATATCACAGTCGAGCTTTAAAAACATGCCACCCATATGGCGCGTTTGGACCCCTTGAAATATTATACTAACAATTTTTCTGCATTGAGAGGGTGCATTGTCACTAACTAGATAATGCATAGGTTTATCTGTGCTCCTAATTGTACTACTGAAGAATGGGGATCGTATTACTTTTGTATTAGCATTAAAATAGAATGCGTGCTTTGTCAATAAATAGAAATTATGATAATTTTGCGCTGAATTACGGACGCGTTAAGTGAATGTAGGAAATTGATATGGTGCCGGAGAACAGAATGAACTGGCAATTAACTAAATTTGAATTAGTTAAACAAAATAAATTGTAGGAAATCTTTTCTCAAAGTTAAGACTAGCTATTTAAGTATTTTTGTCGTACGTAATACACAATATGAGTCAAGACATAATTAAACATAGTTTTCTGTTAGTGTCGTAGGTGAAAGCGGTACATTTTGTTCAATGTTTTCTAACACTTACCATGACCGTGATATATTAGTTTAATGCTGTAACACCTATAATATTACACCGATAACGGAGAGGTCTAATTATTAATTTAATTTACGTTGTCGCTACATCTACTAGAAGTGGCTACGAATCGCGAAGTAGTTAAAGTTTCGACTACGTTATTTGGAAATATAGTCCGAAGTGTTGTATGGTGTTGATGTCCTTTGACCACCGCCATTTTTAAACAAAACCGCATCACTCCGCTTGATTGAAACCCGATAAGGCCGCATGCACACCGAGTGCTAATCAGTCTAACTAGATTATGACAGTAATCTTAATGAGCATTTTGTAGCGGCCGCCGTCGTGTGCGGCAACTGCGGCACGCGCGAGGCACGCGCTCCGGATGTTACGTATTTTGTGGGAGTGATCCGATTGTCATTTTAATGTACATATCTATCGGCGATGTAAGGTGAAATGGTGTAACTTTTATACTTTTTTTGCGGTTTTATGCCAAGCTGGTTTGTTAAATTTGGATTTAGTTTATAGGTACATTGTTTTGTGACAATAACTGATTCATCATAGAATAAAAATGCTCAAATAAATACTTTGTTTATTATGATAGGTTTATGGAAAAAATCCAAGGAAAATTATAAAAACAATCACAAAAATAACCGTGATTCCAAAGGAAATCGCTCATCGTAATAATAATAAGCCTTACAAACAAAAACATGCCCAAATATCGTATTTCAGGAGGGCGCGATTCACATTTTTCGTCGCTCATATTTGTCTGTCCTTTGTGATAAACAACTTAAGTGAACAAATCGCCTTGTCGCGTCAATCTGTCGCGTGGCGGCCGCGACACGTGCTCGCCGCGTGGCGATGTCGCGCATTACCAAATTAGCGTCCGGTGTGCAACTGGCTTTACAAAGACAGTGACAAAGTCAATCTAATAGAAATAATGTCTTGTTACTTTCTTTTTTATTAGTTTAATCAGTCCCATTGAAATTAAAAGACTGGAACGAAGCAAACGCAGGTAAACATCCGAGTCTGTGTAACTTGCACATTTATCAATGGCGCTGTTCGCGTTATTTGTCACAGTAGGCACATACATACAAACACGCCTGTGTTCCCAAATGGGGTAGGCAGAGCATATGAAACGTGACGTAGACGAAACCATGATTATGACTACACACTTTGCAGCCACTTATAGCAAAGTTTTTGATTTGCAAAGATGGAAGAGGTAGAATAGTGACAGGTTGCTAGCCTGTCGCCTAAAGCATACCAAAACCTATTTCCTTAGTCGCCTCTTACGATATCCATGACGTGTGGTATCGGGATAGAATATCACCTTTCCATTTCATAGTAAAAGTTAAAGTTAGTTGCGGTAAATCCCTCCAGTTCTTTTTTTAAGTTATACGCGGAAAACAAGTAAAGGGATCACCTAATGGTAAGCGAGAACCGTGGCTCATAGACTAACGTAAAACCAGAGGAATCACAAATAAATTGCCGGCTTTTTTAGGTTTGAAATTTTTACGGTAAGTTTTATCGAGCGAGCGAGCAAAAAAGACGAATAACAAACATTGAAATTGGACTTTGATTCACAAATTTCCAATTGCACTCAACAAGTGTTAACACGAAAACCGGTACTGACACCTCTAATTTAAGCCCGCTTTTGCCAACATAACGCAGAACGTAAAACGCGCAAGAAAGTCCTCCGTGGGGGTAGGGGGTGGGTGGGCAACAATAGGCGCACAGATAACTTTCCTTCTATAGTAGAGTCAATACCGACCCTTGGGAATTTTACCCTCGGGGTTCGGTCGCTTGGGAAAACTAGACCCAACAATATGGAAAGGGACAGCGCTATCCGAGTCCGCTAGTGCGAGGAGCGCGTCGGAATGTACTTATGTATTAATAATATATAGAGGAAAAATGCCGAGGACGTGCTCGTGTGATATGTTGCGACTGTTAGCGAGAGAGGGATGGATGACATCAATTTGTCGCGTCGTGATGGGGGTTTATTTTGTTTGCATGTGCCATTTTTTTGGGTTTCGGTTTTGGATGGAAACTATTTTCCGGTGTTTCGGCGAATGTACGAATAAAAAATGGTAGTCGAATTCGGAATAAGATTGACAAGTTTTTCCGATTTAAAATAGGAAAAGTTTTTTCTTTGGTTGATATTCTTGTAGAGATAATGTCGTCTTTTGCATGTGTTTGCCTTACTTCTTGTAATAAAATAACTGGTTGATGATTTCGACGTTGGGGTGTCAAAATTAGCTGTCATCATTGTAGGAAAAATTTGACAGCTCGACGTCGAACTCGACAAGTTTAGTTAGTTAGGTACCTTAGAGAATAATACCACAAAAGTAACAAGTGTTTTATCTACAACAAAATAATTTTCCAACATTTTTTATTTAAAACCTACAAACTTGAAATTCTAAAGCGCAAAATACAATCGCACCTGCATTCCCAAATGGGGTAGGCAGAGTACACGAAACGTGACACAGACAAAACCATGATCATTTTACGCTTCGTAGCCACTTCTAGCATAAATTTTAGGTTTGAAAGAAAATGGAAGAATACTTTGTGACAAGTTGCCAACCTGTCGCCTAAAGTGTACTTAAACTTATTTCCTTAGTCGCCTGTTACGACATCCACGGAAGAAATGGAGAGGTGTTATTCTAACTTGAAAACTTGATACCACGCTGGACCATATAGCTTTATAAAATGTTCAAAGAAGCGGCCTTGCGTTATAATGCGATCGTCCGTACTGAAACTTTCAGATAATATTTGTTGGTTTGTTTACTTATGTTAATCATGCGTACAGGTTGCACAATTTCATAATTTTTCAAAATGAATGGAACGTTACACGAACACTATTCTATACTGTATTAGATACATATACGTATTACTATTTATACACGTACACTACGGCTGTATTCCCAAATGGAGTTGGCTGAGCACACGAAAGGCTACATTTATAAACAAATCCATGACAATTTCACACTTCGTGGCCACTACTAGCATATTTTTTAGGTTTCAATTTGTCATAATAGTGCCAGGTTGCTAGCAAGTTGCCTAAAACATACTTTAACTCATTTCTTTAGTCACCCCTGACGACTTTAAAAAAATGGAGAGGTAATATTCTAAATCCGACACCACACGGTCAACGCATCTTTAATTATTGAACAAATCGTACGCAGACAAAGTTGCAGGCAACAGCAAGTGAAGTTATAAAACGATATCGCCTCATCGAGCCGTGTCAACGAGCCGGTGAAATTGAGTGAGAGCGAGTTAAAGTATTAAAAGTTTTCAGCTAGCGATCTTTGTGAGCCGGCGACGGCGCCCGCCGCAGCTAGGGCGGGGAAAAGTCGATGTTGTCTACACTAATATTATAAAGAGGAAAACTTTGTTTGTTTGTTTGTTTGTTTGTATGTTTGTTTGGTTGTAATGAATAGGCTCAGTAACTACTGGACCGTTTTTAAAAATTCTCGCACCATTCGAAAGCCACATTATCCACGAGTAACATAGGCTAAATTTTATTTTGAAAAAAAAAAAGGATTCCGTAAAATATTTGGAATTAGATATCTACATCTACACTAATATTATGAAGAGGAAAACTCAGGCTCAGAAACCTACGACCCCAAAATCCGAAATTTACGCGAACGAAGTCGCGGGGGGAAAGCTAGTTATCGATAAAATAAAAACGACTCATATTTAAACTACCAAAGGTGTGTTTCAGTATAATCAGGTGTCGTCTAGTAAGTTATGTCGTATGTTCGACATACCATGTTTACTGTAGCCTCTCTTTTTGTCGATATCAATAATAAAGTTTCTTCTCTGTCACACTGAGGTTGGTTGTAAGAGATCCCTTATAGCCTCCTGTCGTATTTTTTCTTATGAGTAGCAACCAAATACGCGGATGAATACGTAATTCCAATCGATCATGTGCATGAGATTAAACTATGGTTTTGCAGAGCACACGAAACAATACATAAACATGAACACGACCATACACAATACACAAACACTACATTCCTTTACTATTACAAAAAATAATCTATCGATACTATCGATAGTAAAAACATCGACACGGCCCAACCCTACTTCCTTTACACGGTGTAAGTTAATAATGTAATAGAATTACGAGGGAAAAACTGTTGAACTCTGCCCGACCGGCTCGCGAGTTAATTGTAGCATTTTGTTTTGCGTGTCTCAGTCTGGCGCCGTATATAAACATACAAACAGAAACGTACATGGGAACGCACGTAATTTAGTGGAAAACATGTAATATACTTCGATACTTTTTCCTTTACGTGGTCGCGCTGGATTGACACTGTTCTGTCACAGTATAGGTGAAATGTCCCGCTGCGGCGACACACATAAAAAGCATTATTTTTTTTGTGAATGTTGTTTTACGTAAGTATAAAGAAGTTTGTATGGAAATTTTAATCTCGATAATGCGAGGGACTTATATATTTAATAATATTCTTTTGCCAAAATTGTAAACAATGTCGTAATTTAACTGTTGCTTATTTTTTATATGGAATAGGCAGAGTACACGAAATGCGTTATTATCAAAACTATGACTATTTCACGTCTCATAGCACTTCCAGTATAATTTTTAGGTTTCAGGTATGATTGTGACAGATTGCCAGCCTATCGCCTGACATTAACCTAAATACTTTAACCTAAATATTTCCTTAATCGGTATTACGACATCCACGGAAAAAATCGAGAGATGGTATTCTAAACCAAAATTCTATTTTAAGTTAATTATGACTACTTCACGTTTTGTAGCCACTTCTAGCATATTTTCTAGATTTTTTTAGTTAAGAGGACTCCGTGAATTAAAACTACAGATTTTCTTTACTTTTAAAGGCGCTTTAAATTAAATAATAGCAGTAAACAAACAAACCAAAAATAATCTCACGCGAGTGCCGTGTTATGTTAGCCGAATATAACTCGTTGCCAACAAAAACGGACTGTTTGAATATGCATAGACGTTAATAATACTCAGTTCGCGTATTTCCCGAACTAAGCCGCGCCGGGACGCAACTAGCAGACAAAAGTTTCAAAAATCATGCAGTATTTTAAATTCAGATGGATGTCTGGAACTCATGTTGAGCGGGATGTTCTGTTATGCTTTGAAAGGTATAGGGAAAGGGAGGCTGCAGGATTTTAGGATTGGAAATCGACCATGTGAATTGTTTCCATAACAGGAAATTTTCTGTAAGGGCCTGTTCACAGTAGCGATTCTTTTCGGCGATTTTTAGGCGATGCGAGATCGCTGCGAGCACGGGGCCAGCAAGCTGCCTCATAAAAAATCTCGCTCGCGGCGATCTTGAATCGCCTAATAATCGCCGAAAAGAATCGCTAGTGTGAACAGGCCCTAAATATTTTAACACATTCACGACCACGCCTAAAATCAAAACATCTGCGCGGAACCGAGCAGTCTATAGCTAGTACAAAATGAACCCGGCTCCCGGGTTCTCGGTATCTGAGTAATGTTTTGAAGAACCCGGGAGCCGGGTCCTTGGTTCTGAATGTGTTAACTGGTGGAGTTTTTTCCTGGAATTTTCATGTAAAAAGAAATATGAAAATCTGACCTTATTGCTCAGTCATTTTCAGGGAATATTTTACAGGGGATTTCAGACGCGTATACCCGACCACCTCTCCACACCTCTCCATTTCTTCCGTGGATGTCGTAAGAGGCGACTAAGGACTTAGGTTAAGGTATACTTTAGGCGACGGGCTAGCAACCTGTCACTATTGTACCTGCCACCTCAAAACCTAAAAAAATATTATGCTGGAAGTGGCCATGAAGCGTGAAACAGTCATCGTTTTGTCTATGTAGCGTTTTGTGTGCTCTGCCTACCCCGTTTGGGAATACAGGCGTGGTTGTATGTATGTATGTATACCCGACCACCGGTTAAATACGGTCAATTTTCGGCCACCTATTTATAAATAAATACACATACATAAATCACGCCTGTTTTCCAATAAGGTGCAGGCACATTTTAGAGGAGACATTCTTATTATTAAAATACTTGGTGTAGGATATAGCCTACATAATCACAAAAACTCCTTACTTGCACTTTCATAATTTTGTTAAAGTTTGGTAACTTGGTTATGAACAGGACATGTATGTCACTATTTCATTACCAGAAGTTTCGTTACAACATTTTTTTTTGCTGCTTTTACGGCAAAAATATTTTAGTTACGAGAAAAGAAGCACTTTATTAAGGTGGGTCTATATATTTTCCTTGAAGCCGAAAATTATCACCAATTTATCTGAACGCCGAAATAACCGACTTTAGTCCTATAAATTCGAAACAAACGAATACCCAGTGTACATAGACACGTCGGCCACCATTTCCGCGAACACCTTATCAAGATCGCATCGAATTTTATGGGTCTAATCGCAGTGGTCGCTAACTGGACCCCTGTGCCTCATTTTCTAACCTGGCCGATTATGGGATTGCCACTAATTAGCTATTACCGATATATCGATGTGCGTAACGATTTTATACGATGCGTAATGGCCGTTTTTTGATCGAGTGTGCGGGTCTGAACGGTTTAGCATACAATACAATATTTACTGATAGTTATGTACCCGTGTGGTGTCGGGTTAGAATAGCATCACCCCCTTTCTTCCCGTGGGTGTCGTAAGAGTCGACTCTGGGAAAGGGTTAGTGTATTGTGGGTGATGGGCTAGCAACCTGTCACTGCAATATCACGTTTAACTTTCTGGTTACCCTGAAATTGCTAAACGTGGCACTGGATTTTTGAATTCATGTGCTCTACCTACCCACGCCTGCATTCCCAATTAGAGTAGGCAGAGCACACGTATGCTACATAGACAAAACCATGACTATTTCAAGTTTAATAACCACTTTTAGCATATTTTTTAGGTTGCAAAATGAAGGTATGATTATGATAGTAGCAAATTACTAGTCTGTCACCTAAAATATACCTCTACATTAACCTATTTACTTAATTGCCACTTATACATCCATGAAAGAATTGAAGATGTATAATATTATTCTAATTCCGACACCAAACGGATACCTGGGCCAATCAATTATTAATTAGGTAGGTAGGTATGTGTTGTTATTCTGTCCCGAGTCAGGGGACAACTATGATAGAGTTGCTTAGAAAAAGATTTTAATTTAGGCCCCGTTTTATGCTCAGGAGATGCGCCATAAAGAAATGCTTTAATAACTGTAAAAAAATCTGTACTTACAGCGGACTATATCCTAGAAAATCACAATTTTACTCGGTGACTCAGGAGACGTCACCATGGCAACAAGGGACTTAAAATAGTTGATTGACCCACCTACCTATTATCTATGGGTATCTTATACTTACATGGTGAAATCAAAATGGTGATACAAAATATTACAAGTATTTCTTAGTCAGCTAATGCTATACAAGGGAATGCACTTTATTTATTTTAATCAGTCGTATTAAATTAGATAATGTCTATACATTGAGATCGCGATTTTATTCCACCTTGGTATGAGTAGGTAATTACCTAAATTTTATCAGGCTAATTTTAAAAACTAAACTAATGCATTATGACGTTGAATTAACTGAGTAAGAAGCCCTAATTTTTAACAGACTTCAAAAAAAGGAGGAGGTTCTCAATTCGACCTATTTTTTTTTTGTGTAGGGTGGAGTCACCAGTAATGGACAAAGAACCAGTAATGGACAATGACTCTTATTTACTACCCGCTAAGGAAAAGTCATTTGTTTTACAACAATCAATTCACAACTCTACATACATACATACATATTCTCACGCCTGTATTCCCAAGAGGGGTAGGCAGAGCACATGAATTCAAAAATCCTGTGCCACGTTTAGCAGTTTCAGGGTAACAAGATGGTAAACGTGATATAGCAGTGACAGGTTGCTAGCCCATCGCCCACAATACACGAACCCTTTCCCTGAGTCGACTCTTACGACACCCACGGGAAGAAAGGGGGAGGTGCTATTCTAACCCGGCACCACACGGGAAACTCTATGGTCTTTAAATTATGAATAAAGTGTCCATCACTGGTGCTTGTCAGCTTAAACCGTCCATAACTGGTGCCGTCACCCTATGTTACTCGATATCTCGGAGACCCGTGGACTGATTTTCAAATATATTTTTTTAATCGAAATGGTATAACTCGAAATTGGTTCCATTGGCACGAAACCAGGATCTGATGATGGAATCTTGGAGAAATCGAGGGAACTCTTCAAATTTTATATGGAGATGTACGGCGTTTTCGGTAATTTGTTGATGAAGTCAAGATTTTACATTCAGTAAATAGAATACTTTCAAAATATTGCTAATTTGAAGTCGTTTTTTTTTTGTTTAAAATTATGTACCAATCATCAATTTTATTTCACCCTGTAGATATACTCACTTATTACCATTAACAGTCAAATACTGTTATCTAGTGATGACTTATTAGATTAAGATTTCATGTTTCTTACCAAAGGTTTTCTCGAAAAGTAAATAATTCGAGATGAGTACTAGCGACCTAGCTAAGCCCCTATAAATTGGTAAGCTGCTTACGATGATCGATTCTGCTCGATACCTATATTTTCATACCGATCCGTGCCGGGAACAATTTGCTAACCGGCCCGGAATGATGTCCTTTTGGACATTCTGTTTTATTTTTAGAACGCAAAACGTCTACAAAGGTTCATTAAACTGATTTTTTTAAGTACTTACTTAATTACTACGCACTATAATACTTCTTTTATTTTTGTTTGAACCTAAAATTGTGGTAAAAGTGGCTACGAAACGTGAAATCATGGTTTTGTCTTTTTAACGTTGCGTGTGCTCTGCCTACATTATTTGGGAGTACAGACGTGATGTTGTGTGTATGCATTTGTTTTGCTGTAAAAAGGAACTAAGTATAATAAATAACTTAAGTAGTAAATAATACTTACTTACATAGGTACTTCCCTGTGGTCTTAAACTACAGCATTATCATCTACAAAAATATCTGAATGTAGGTATTCTCGTCAAAAAAAGGATTAAACTTAACTCTGCTGTAGAGCTACTAACTAACTGCTATTAAAAAAAATGTCTTACTTACTTATTTATTTTTTCCTTCTCTACCAATATAATACTAATTCTTAAAAGCTAAAACGGTTAGTCTACTTCCCTAAACCGCTAGCAAACAATCGAAAAGGCAATTTCAAGGCAATATCTTCTTCTAGGAACATTGCCCACCCATTCGTAACCACTTTAAAACTTCGTAACTTCAATAACTAACTTCGTTAAAGCCGCCCGTTTGCTAGGTTTTTAGGCGACCGAGACGCCATCTTTTAACGGCGCTGGCCACGGAGTTCCGACAAGAAAACACAGATGGCGCCAGCATCGGCGCTTTACTTCGATTCGAACCCAAATCCGCAAGGACCGTCTTGAAACACAACAAGGTGATTCGAGAAAGAGAGAGGTGAATTCTCAAGGCTCTGCCGCGTTGTGTTTTGGGACAAACGGGCAACATTCAAGTCTTTCCTTTTTGTTGCCGATGTAGGTGTGTCCAAGACGGCCAATGGGAGTGTCCTACCTCGCCGGACCACTCCCACCCAGTTTTTGATGCCTACTGGGAGTTGGAAGGAAAAATGTTGGCAATAGGTAATTTTGAATGTCGTTTGTAGGTGACGTAATTGGGAATTTATGATCGAAAGTGCTTTTTAATTTAGAGCGCGCCTTTGTGTTGGGGATCGTAAAATGTAAATTTTATTTACGCTGTAAATTACGGGTGCTTTTAGACTAAATAAAGTTAGGTAGGTACTACCTATTAGCTACTACACGTTACGTGACTGTCTGCTTTTGTGAAGATATTCAAAATTCGAACGCTTTTTTAACACAAAGCCAGGCCCAGTTCTAAATTCACTGCAATTGTAGAAAAAAAAACAAAAGAATGAAGATCTGTTCTGAATTTAAATAAAACGAAATGAAGCGCTACACTAGATATCTAATAAGTACAAAAAAGAAAATCGAAATTCAAACTTCGAACAAGACAACCAACATACACGCTATAGAAATAGCTCCAAACTGTATGCAAAGATATTGATGGATCCTTAGTCCGGGGAATAGAGCGGTCTCGACACGGCTTAGCACTTTTAAGGGTAACACGGGCTCAGTTTAAAGTAGACATGTGAGTGCTTTTTTTTTAGTGGTGTGTAGCCTTGTAGATACCTATACGTACTAGTTATCTGTGTTGTGTAGTGTGGGGAGAAGGAGAGTCTTGAGTGTAGTCGGGTTACAGTTCAATTGAGAATAAGTACGTTATTTAGAATGTAAGTAAAACTGTTTACTTTTAATCTTAGTTTCGGGTAAAATTAATGAGTCTTATATTTGTAGATACCTATCTACTATTTACGTTGTAGTTTTGAGAGTTATCTGACAATGGTACATTGTTATGTCCAAAAAACGGAAAATATACTAGCAGAGATGTAATTTGGCATTTGATGATGATTTGTCGCGAGGAAACGTCAAATCGCCAGCTTTGGCGTTGACAATTACAATTTTTTATTTCACAGAAATGATTAGACGGGTAAGATCACGAAGCGTTTTAAACCGGCTTCATTTATCTTTCTAAAAATCTAGAACTTTTTCAAGCGTGTTTGGTCTTCGTAGATACGTACTTAATTGCTTTTAATCCATATACATAAGGACACGGAAAAAACGAGGCCGCCAGTGACAAGTACCAAAAGAAAACGACAAGACAATCACAAACAGCCAATAATGCGACGAATTAAAAAAAGAAATCAAACCAAACGTTGGGCTGCAACGACGCACAAAATCGCCATAAAACATCGCATTACGCCGCCATTCAACAATAACATCTCTTTAAAACCTTGTTACGCCATTGTGACATTCTTAGGACATAATTTCATCTGTCAGTTCACCCCTTTACCACTACAATACCATGTGTTACAACAATTACCACCGGCCGCATAACAAGTGCTGGATTTTGACAGGCAATAAATTCAATTTGGAATTTTGCCGTTTGTTTCCATTGCTGTTCAATGTACGGTGAAATGACAGATTTAGGGTTAGTTTAATCTTTGACGTCGCCAACACTGTTAGGAGCTAGTGAAAACTAAGTTTTTCTGCTGAGGGGAATTATAAGCACATTAGTTTACTTAGCATGTATTCGTAGCCCTCAATAAGCTTTGAACGGCATTTTCTATCGTCTCTGCTTAGACAAGTATAGTCGCTATTGCATATATCGCGCACCTCTCAAGTCGCGCTTTTCTTTGCTAAACCGGCTCTTGTACCTACCAATCTTTTAAAATAACATACCCAGTTAAGAATAATAATCAAAGGTCAAGATACGACAGTATGATAATAAGGTCCTTAGTAACAAGTACTGCGCTTTAAAAGTTGCTAAAGGAGAGAGACATAATATAATCGTCTTTAGGTACCGACAAACTAAGGCAGTTTGGTCCTCGTCGCTTTACGCCTGTAACCGCTCTAGTTTTACCATCTCTTTTCGAGTCAATTTTGTACACAATAAAAAGCGCTTTAGACCTTTAAGATACCCGAAACAAAAATGGCGTAAATAATCCAACCTGCAACGTACCTCTTCTTTTATACGAAGTTGCTGGCTGGATAATCTATCAAGCCTGTATGTATCGCACAATTAAAAAGCGTACGTTCCATTTTCAAAAGCTTCCCGCTTGTGCGAGCATCATTAATATCCCGCGCGCAGTAACGCGGCGCGACAGGTGCCTCGCGTTCAAATTGAAATTCTTTCACATAAACACGCGCTTATCGGATTTGTTCCCCCAGTTCACCTTTTATTAACTTAGATTTTAATCTAACTAGATTTTCTCTCTTTGTACGCCTCCGCATAAGCACGCGGGCTTGTTTAGATTTTTCAGGGTTTGATGTATTAGATTAGAGGTAGATTTATTTGTGTTTTGTTCGCTTTGTCAGCGACGTATCTTAAAAAACTTGGGATCTTCCAAGTTGCAATGTTCGCCACAAAGGTTTAGTGTACAAAACGCTTTATAAAATAAGAAGTACCTACAGAACAACTCAAAAGTATACAAACCACCTTTGCTTCTGAAGGTACCTAATTATTCGTTGTTTATTCGTTTATTACGGCACATTTTCCACGCTTAACCTGAGTTACTTTCGTTGAATTGAGAAAAATTCATAGCTCTTCATTCACACGACAACCGCTTGGAATAAAATCACGAAACCTTCGAGTAAAATTATACAATTGAAATAAAATCACATATACATCAAAAGTACATTTAAGAAGTTACATCACCTTATGGTTAATACATATATGTACTTACAATACGGATTGGTTAGTGTAGACACCGTCCGTTCGCTTATTTTCTTATTACGATTTATGCGTTCCATATTACGATTTATACGAAATTTTTTGCTCTATGAAAAAAAACTAAGTCAATACTAGAAAAGAAAACCTAACTCTTTTATTTTCCGGTGAAAGCGAATAACTATTCCAACAAAGTGCGACTCTGAATGAAACTAACAACCATCTAAACTCCATCTAATCCCGATCCGTCGTGCCCCATTGCCCGCAACTAAACTAAACAGGCCACCATAAACACTGCATTGAATTGAAATCGTATAGACCATGCATCATGGTGTCAAACGGCATAGTAGCAGATGTATTGTGTACTTGGTTATTCGAGGGGGCTAGTGTAGCGTGGATGCGGATAACATTCTAGTGTAGCAACACTGTACAGTCGAATAACAAATAATGTTAGATACGTAAACGGTTTAAACACGTCTCAGGCGGCTATGGAAATAAAAAGGTCATGACTTTGTCTAATCTTTTATATGGTCTGGTTACTCGATTTAGTATCAATCAGTGAGTTGGCGTGTATAATTATAATAGTGACAGGTAGCCTGTCGCATAAAATATACCTTAACTCATTTTCATACTCCCTCATACGACATCCAAGAAAGAAATGGAGAGCTTTTATTTCAAACCCAACACCACACGGTCTGATGCCACGACTTCTCTCAACAATTTTTCTAATAAATTGTCAACCCAGCCACATCCACACTATTCCCAGCGCGCACGTAGGCCTGTGTAAAGTACGAAATAATTTCACGCATCACGTGTCCCGCGTAATGACCTGCCGGGACAAACACGCCTAACTACCCCCAAGAAGGCTATGCTCTGAGGAAATTAAAGAAAAGGTTATTGATTTAGGCCCGGGACATTCTTTTGTTTTTGCTGTAGGTAATTGTTTGATTTCACTGACGAGGACTGGTTGAAAGTTGAAAGGCTTATTTGACCTTTATTGATGTGACTAGCTTCTGTTTTTCGCAACTCTATTATAGAATTTGCAGGGCGATTATGCTCTGCAAATAATTTTATTTATATGGTGAGGTACAAACTGGCATTAAAAAATTCATGTACGTAAGTAAACGTCAAATAGTTCCACGCCTGGCTATATACTTATATGGCATGGGAATTCAAAATCAAAGTGACATAGCTAGATTTGAATGAAAAAATAACCTCTTGGTTTATGAGCATTTTGTTTTGACATAGCGGGTGAAACAAGGTTATTGCATCGTCAAAATACGGAAAATGAGCCAATGGACAGTAAAATTACTTGTAGTCCACAATCGCTTTATCCCTATCCTATAAAGTAACCTAAAGTACCTAGTAAGAAAGGAAATAGAACCTACCTTACGAGTCAATCTGTCTTCAGGCCATATTTTGTCTAAATAGGCTCAGCGTCAGACGTTTTTGACATTTTAATAACTACCAGATACCTAGAGAGAAATACAGATAGATAGAGTTTCTAATGGTGACTAAGTCATAGACTCTATGTTTTTTTACGTAATTATTATTTTCACATAATGTAGCAGAGTTCGAGAAATAGGCCCACAGATGAATACAGTTGGGCAGTGTATTGGAAACCGCGTCAGGTCTTCGAATTTAAAGATGCCTTCAATGCTTCCTAGCTGTCATGATATACGTTGCCGAAATATGGGAACTCACTGCAGGGCTGGTCTACAAATTTAAAGTCGTTCAACATGCTTGGAGTTTCTTTGAAAGATCGAACTCTTAATGAGTAGATCAGACAAATACCCTAAGTTGCCAAGAACGTAGCCCACCGCGTAGCACATTGAAGTGGCAATGGGCTGGCCATCTAGACCGAAGAACTGATAACAGTTTGATTAGACGAGCTCTTGAGTGGGCACCAAAGATCAGCAAACGAAGCCTAAGACGTCCTCAACCTCGGTGGAGTGATATTCTCCGTAAGCCAGCTGGCAAGAATTGGATGAGAGAGGCGGAGGATCGTGGTGAGTAGTGTGCCATGGGAGAGACTTATATCCAGCGGTAGATGAAAATAGGCTCATGATGTGATGATGATGATGTTTAGAGCCACATCAGAGACAAATCCAATTAGAAATTACAAGGAAAAGAATAACTGACGCTCGAGTTAAGGTCCATGTAAGTTGTTTATCTGACGTTATCTTACCAACAACATGGGTTAGATGAGCACTATGAGCAGTTACAAGTACGATATTAATTCTTCGCTCATTACCATTTTCAAATGCAATTTATTTTTTAAAAAGACAGGTTAATAAATTATTAGGTAAAACTTCAATTGGTTTTGGTTGACTTAAGGTATAGAGAACGTAAACCGAACACAAACCAATAACGTTCGACACAAAACAAACATTATTAGAAATAGAGCAAACAAAGCAATCCCTTACCAATCACACCGCCATGGATTGTGTTGACAAAACCAATGAACATTCTTAATTATTTGCCCCGTTTGGGTAAACAATGACCCTAACCAACAAAACCGGTGTATAAAGACCCACGCAATTGCATTCAGAACTCCTTTTTATAACCAGATTATAAAGCAACCGAGAGGGTGCAGGGGTCAGTTGAAACTGGTCCTTGAAACTATTATTTGACGACATACGTGGCTGTCTCAATTAAAAATATTGCTGACAAGCCAAACAGTTGTCGGTGCGGTTTAATTGGCCATCGGGATGTAGATAATGATCTAAATAGCTTTATTGCGGCGAGGTGACATTTGTTTTGAACATAAAAATAGAAATTTGGTAACTTTTGAAAACAAATAAAATTAAAAGAACGTAGAAAAGTTGAGTGTATTTAATGTAAGAAAAAGTGTTTTTGAATGGCGTGATTTTGTAATTTAATCATCACGAGCTTTTCAATTGACCATGAGAAAATTTAATGTCTTTGTATTTAATAGGTATCCTGTGGTATCGTGTCTAAAAACACTTTATCCATTTCTTCCATGAATGTCGGAAGCCGTAACGAAGCACAATATTCTGCGCAGCAGAGCTGTCTTCAAACATTGCGCAGAATAGGAAGAAATGACTCAAGTGTCGAAGAATCCCATACGTGATGTTTACGTGACATGACTGTTATGTGTGCAGTGTGCACTCTTGCAAAGAAACTGCAGACCCGGCTGGTGAGTAGCGGGGCTAAGTTAACCCCTAAATTTTTAAAAATATTATTTTTTTTGTTCCAAAAAAGGTATTGGTTATTGGAGAGAAAACCATATCGGAGCAATAATAGTATATTGGAATCAATGTTCGTATGTACGTTGCTAGGACACACACAAGCAATAGACCAGGTACACATGATTAGTTTATTCTAGGCTAGGTTTACAACCTCCAACACCGCCCCTTAAACTTATCATGTGAACATTCAATCTACGGACACATTATAAATTTAAACAACCAAACCTAGATGACTTACAAACAACCTATGTTTGTCAACAGGCAATGGTTTCGTCAAGACATCCGCCGTCATTTTGGACGTTGGCATAAAATTCACTTTTACTGCACCACTGTTTACCGCCTCTCGGACGAAATGATGACGTATGTCTATATGTTTCGACCTACCATGAAACATACTGTTCTCAGCTAGCTTCAAAGCTGACTGATTATCGTTGAAAATAACAATTTCAACTTGTTTACCTATACATTCATTAAGAAAAGTCTTAATGAACAATGCTTCCACGCTCTGCTACCATATTGGAGAGAAAACCATATCGGAGCAATAATAGTATATTGGAATCAATGTTCGTATGTACGTTGCTAGGACACACACAAGCAATAGACCAGGTACACATGATTAGTTTATTCTAGGCTAGGTTTACAACCTCCAACATTGGTAAGTAAGGTCTGCAATTCCGTGTTGGGGTATAATAGGAGAGGAGAGGTCAGCTTGCCTCAAATACCTACTCAAAAATTCCTGCCAGCGCTCCTACTATGTATTTGTATTAGTGATGTGCCGGATCGTATAAAATGTATATCCGCGGATACGGATCTGAATACGGATAATTTGAGTCAAGATCCGCGGATACGGATACGGATACGGATTTTTATTTTCTTATTCATTAGGTGTCAGCACCCGCGGGCTTGAAACGATAGTTTACGTTACGCTCGCCGCAACGTCAGGCAGGACATTGTTTTGACTTGCATTGCGCGGATAGTTACTTTTGTTTTGGTTATAACCTCCTGACGACCTGCGTCC
>BHDV01032898.1:288369-350988 GCA_005406045.1 Adoxophyes honmai | reverse complement strand
ACTTCAATTGTTTTGCGGAATAATTTCCGAACAACCAAGATGACATTAGTACTCTATAGGTTCTATCCTCAATGTTCTAAACCCACGGCAAGTACCTACCAAAATAATCTTAAATAAAAATTTCAAAGTATTACACAATGAACGTAACGCAATGTTTTGATGTACTCACTGTATTTGTACAGTATGATTATTCTTTTGACAATAAACCCGTGTACACACGTAACTATCCGGCATGAAATTCGATTGTGTCCGTCTCAAAGCCCGCGGTTCTTGGTTGCGGATGCATTATGAGGGCGGACGATGATGGATTGTGGGCAGTCACATGAGATTTGCCTTTGCTACTGGGTACGCGAATTGTGTATTCTGGCTTTAGCATTCTAGCGTTTATACCCGGTTTGAAAGTAAAAATCATATGCCGTCTCTATCTTTCATGTTAGGTTAAAACGGGACGTTTGTTCATATCGGGGATAAAAACAACTGATATTTTGTTAAATAAATACAATAATAATCGCATTTCTTAGTATTTCGAGTCTACAAAAAGAAGTGAGAAATGAAAAATATGGGTATGATTGTTACTGGTTTTTCGCTTCTCGCCTGAAACATACTCATACCTTCCTCTGTGTCCTATTTATTTAAGCAACTATTGTAGATTTGGTTGTCAAATACCTACTTCATTTCTTATTTTTTTTTATGTTTCAGGAGGCAAACGGATCAAAGGTTTCTTCAATGATAGTGTTTGTTGTGTATACCTAATGTTATTGCTATTTCTTTGTATAACATTTTAGAAAATAGAAATATGTAGCTGAGAAAATTGTGCGAAATTCGTGTTACACTAGTAAATTACACAATTATATTAAAACACTCTCTCTAATTCGTGAACCACACTGCCAGGCTGTTCACCCACCGCAGCCTCCGTAAATATTTGACAACATCCGCGGACTGTCTTATGCTTAATTTATTTTGACAAATCATCTTCCCTCTGAATAAAGGTGAGGGCGGTTTATTAGGTAAAAACTCGTATTTGCCAGAGATAAATGACTTTGATGAAAAAACAGGTAAGTACTTGTACCTGAAGGTTTTGCGTTAAGGTATCTCACGGACTAACAATAAGTTAAATTAGGTAGTTGATTATGCTTTAGGCGACAGGCTAGCAACCTGTCACTATTATACTACCTCTTCAACTTCAATATGTTTTCAAACCTAAAATTATGCTAGAAGTGTCTGCGAAACGTGAAATAGTCATACTTATTGTCTATGAAATGACGAGATACCACGCTCTGTAGTTTCGAGTGACGTTACCAAGTGGTGCAATTTTTACCACAGCCCGACGTCACAAGCCGTTTGCTTGCTGATGCTTAATTATTTGACAAACCAAGAAACACGTGTCATAATTCCATAATCTAACTAAGGCTCAATTCACACCAGAAGAGCGACGAAGGGCAGGGAAGCGCAGCGACACGCTCGGTAGAGAAGCCACGAGGATTCCCGCGACTGCTAGAGAAGTCGCTGGAATGCGCGGGAAGTCAAGATCTTTGGGCGGGATATTGCCAGCGGCCGCTTGCGACTGCTCGAGCATCCTCGGGCATATCCGCGACATCTCGCGCAGTCGCACGGCTTTGTTTATGGAATTCGCCGGAATTCCCGCGGATCCGCGGGCATCCGCGCGCCTCGTTGGAGTTTCTCATGCGATAATAAATCAAATTGTAATGAAATAAAAATTTAAAATTCTCATGACACTGAAACTGCGCTCCGCTACGCCGCCCTTCGCTGCTCTTCCGGTGTGAATTGAGCCTAACGGACTAATTAGACTAATTTTTAACCCAGTATACATTTCTTACAAAAGGAAAATTGTCTACTAACTCAAAACCAAAAAAAGTATGCTAGAAAAGTGGCTGCAAAACGTCAAACGTTTCATATGCTCTGCCCACCCCATTTGGAAATACAGGCGTGATGTATGTATGTACACATATCTATTGTATACCTACTTTTGATTGAGCCTGTAGAGATGACTCTATTTTACAACAATAGAATAGTAGATCTCTGACGTCACTGAGAACCTTTTACTCTGGCTACCTGAAAACAGTAGACAATCACGACAGTCGCATCGAGCACATATGCAAATATTGGAGGTTCAACGCAAAGTTAAATAAGTTAGCCGCGGGTCCCGTGGGTCGCAGACGACATTCGGCCATCCTTTATTTTACCTCCATCTGGCGTTCACAGGGTGGTCAGAATGTAAGCTTGTCCTGTAAAGTATTTTTCATGTGCGTAATGTATACAAGAAACGTGGAATAGTTTTTTTGAGTAATGTCACGTTTCGTGTGCTCTGCCTACCCTATTTGGAAATATAGATATTGTAACGTACACACTTAGCACTGGGGTAAATTAAACTAAAACACTGGATTTCAGAGAAAACGAATGGGTGCAGCGTTAGCGCGCGTGCAGCAGCTACCAACTTTCTATTGCGACTGACTTGACGTACAGCTGTCACTGTCACTGGCTTCTAGCGCTACCCTCAATCTTTATATTTTATTTATCCAATAAAACCCATCACCATTAAAACTACCCTACAAACTTAATTCTACAAGTATAGCCTGTGTGTATGTCTGTGTGTGTACCAACGCGTCGTCTACAGATATCATGTTAATGTAGGTACAGATTGTTGCTTCTATCTGCCTTCGGTTGTGTATTTATGTATACCTATAATTTGGAGATTCAATGTTTTTTTAGTAACTGATAATGAGCATTTTAATACATTGTTAAATAAGTAAACCAGCTCCAGCCGCCAAAGATGGGTATCTTAAAAAAGCGCACTCAAGCTACAACTTGTGATTTCAGTGACTAACTGATTAGACTCGACTTGTGTGTTTCTCAGCCTATTTAGGGGCACAGATTGCCAATGAAATCAAAATTATTTTACCTGTTGAGCATGGAGCCTTTCCCGCAGAGGTAGACGAAGTCCACGTTATTCCATTAGTTACGATCGTGAAATATTGCTTTTGTTTGAAATAGGTATTAGAATACGCCGCATTAACAAAATACTTGAGATATTCTAATGACGCATTAAGAGCGTGCAAACAAAATTCGGTGATTTTGATGTTTTTCAAATGCTTTAGAAAGCTATAAATCCTTAAGTTTTTAAAGAAAAACTACTGTAACATATAAATAAACTCTTTTTCTAGGGATTAACAGAAAGAAATATTTTATTAGCAACACAGATTTCTTTTACTTAGCCAATTTGTTGAAGGGTTTTCACAAAAATACGCGTCAGAGCTGTCTTTCACTTGAAAATTTTCCATTAAAATTTACCATAAACGATATAAACTTGTTATTATCTGATAGACAATATAGTCTACTGGGGATTAACGGATTAACATGAATCAAATTATTGGTTTTTATTATTCAAATATCATTTTACATAATTTGAAAGTTGAACCATTACTTTATTTTTTTTCTCATTGATTTTTATGTAATTACAAATGAAACAATTTTATTGTAAATTTACAGAATATGTTTAGTCTAACCATATTTTTTTCATGGCTAAATATGAGTTAATTTACATTTCACGATTTTTTAAACATTGGTCCAAAACCACTAAGGTCAGGTGGGGGAAGAGAAACGAAGAGATAAGAGGGCTCTACAGACCATAATCACTCATAACTCGACGAGTTATGGTCTGTGGTGCCTCTTACCCCTGCCCTGCCCCTGAATTTCTCTTCCCCCACCTGATCTTATATTACGTACGTAAAAAATGTGTGCGCCCTCTTAACACAATGCACAATTACTAATCCACCATTTTTTAATTTCGCTTTACCTGGACTATAATCTACATTAACATCATCCTGTACATTCGGGGCAAAGATACGTTTGACTCGCGTACATAATATATGAGACGAGTTAACAAGCACGTTACAGGGCAGCCGCGAGATGGCGTGTCTCGGGAGACCCCTAACTTACTGTTTAGTTATGAAGTTAGTTTAAACTTTAAGTAAAAACTAGCCGAATTTAATATTGACAGAGGTCGTTGAACTTTGATGTGGTGAAATATTGAACATCAGTGTCCCTATAGTTTTCTGAATAGGTACCTAATAGGAATAAAACACTTCTAAAGCAGATTTAAAATTTACCGGAATTCTCATAGTATTCCCAAATAGGGTAGGCAGAGCACATGAATCTCTACATAAACTAAACCCTGTCTATTTCACGCTTCAAAGTCATATCAGGTTTTATATGTATTAGTGGCAGGTTGCTAGCCTGTCGCCTAAAATATACCTAAACCAATATTTCTGTTGTCGCCTCTAGCGACACACACGGAAAGAAATAGTTTTTTTTAAACAGGTTCTGCAAATCACGCAAACTTGAAAAAGAAAATCAGATAAGTTTCACATTTTTCAACGACTTATAGATCATAGATAAATGAGCTAAAATTGTAAGTAGCTAACCTCTACAAGTACAAGTAACTCTAACTGTAAGTACTAGCCATTCCATTTAATCCACAAAATCCTCCAATGGCATAGTTTTCTATGAAAGCCATCAATACTTTTAGTCCTCAATAGGAAGGTTATCGAAACGATGCTACGAGCAATGAAAATTCATTTTTAAACAAATATGGTGGATATCCAATTTCAAGTCCCATCTATGCAAACGTCCGTCCAACCTTCTTTAATCTTTTAGATTCCTATGCAAGTCGGTTGCCATACAAAATTAAAACATTTACTTATACCTAAAGCATGCATGCCGCATCTCAAATACTTTCTAGGTAAGTCGATTGTACTTTGTACGTAAAAATAACGTAAAGTCTATTATTTGTGCTACAAAATGTTATCTTCCGTGGGGTGTCGGGTTTAGAATAACACCTCTCTATTTCTTCCGTGGATGTCATAAGAGCCGGTTAAGGTATATTTTAGGCGACAAGCTAGCAACCTGTCACTATTGTACCTACCACCTTAAAACCTAAAAAAATGTTATTCTAGAAGTGAAACAAAACGTGAAATAGTCATCGTTTTCTCTATGTAGCGTTTTTTGTGCTCTGCCTACCCCATTTGGGAATACAGGAGTGATTGTATATGTATTATGTACGTTGTACTGTCTCTTGTTTTGCTTTATTCTAGATTTGTTTTATTCCTTTTCAAAAGTGCTGAATTCTTTTTCATTATGAACGAATTAACCATCGGTGTAAGTAACAAAAACCGGCTGTTAGTAGAAATTTCTGGCTTCACTTTCGTTGCTTCTTCTATTTCTATGGGTAAGCGGGCCCTGAAACTAAAAGCCTCAAGGAATGACGTTATCTGCCGGATAGTCCACAGATACGAATAATTATGTGGGGACGGCAACCTACGTTTAATATTGCAGCAGGTCGACCGTGTCATTTCAGTAGAAATTGGAAAGGGGACGGCCTGATATTCCTATTTGTTTATTTGTATTAATTTTAGTAAGAGAATATGCACTATTCACTTGAATCGTGTGCATTTAAAATTAATGATAAGCGATATGAACTTACTTGTTTGTTCATAGAAATCCATTTGATTATTTAATGAAACTTTTATAGATATTTACAACAGAACTTGCTATTTACGGTTTGAATTTGGACACATAATCGCCACGCCTATTGTTCCCACAAGGATAAGCGAGACCAACTTTTTCCATTTACCATCCTGGCATACATCTTTCGCTTTATTCACATACATTGTTAGCAACACCAACAGTAAATTTTGGCGATGGTAGCATTGATATAAAAAGTTCATTCGTTTACATAGGATTTTCTTTACTCACGACACAGTCTTTTACTTATCCTAAAAATTCCTTTTGTGCAGAAATTTTTGCGCATTTTTTCATACCGGTTCATCGATTTCGGGTACTCTTGACATGACGCGCCTTTATTCCAAAACGTCACCGATTTGGTTAGGTTGGTTACGTCAGCTAAATACCTGTAATTCTGTGAAAAGGAGCAGCAATTAAAAACAATGCGATTACCTCATAATTCAAACAGGTAGAGCAAGTGGGGACCGAGCGGGCCACTTCTGACCAAAACTAATCCGTCTCCCTAATTGTGTTAGTGACAACTTTGATCCCTATTCCGGCTCCCCTAGGATATGATCTAACAACGAATTTGATTAGTTATACTTGTTGGCTTCGCTAATAAGGGACAAAAAGTTTTGGTTTACTTCAGATAGTTTGTGTTTAGGTGCGTATGTCAGGTCGGTATTCAGGTACTATAATGTCGCTACAATGCTCCCGTTTTCTTATTTTAGTTCCTTAATTTTCAATGGAAGTACCTATTTTGGAAATAGTTCTTCGTTTATATGAAACTAGCTTTCCGCCCGCGGCTTCGCCCGCGTGGAATTTGATTATATTGCGGTAAAAAGCTTAACAAATTTACATGTTTATATTCGATTGCAATATTTTACCTTGTTTTAAACGACACACAGCGCCAACTCCAATCCATCCATCAAAAAAAAATTCAAAGCAATCGGTTCAGTAGTTACGGCGTGAAAGCGGAACAAACAAACAAACAAACTCACTTTCCGATTTATATTATTATATGTATTGTAAGGATTTATATGAAGCTAGGTTAACAACCTGTAACAATTTTATCCGTTTTCTATAGACTTTGTTTCGAACAAACAAATAGTAGTAAATTTATTATTCGTAGACACTCGGATTCATAATATATCAATTTTCCCCGTCGTTAAAAGCAAAAGAGCGACTGCGCTTGAAAATAATAAAACAAGAGAAGCAAAGTTACTTTTCAAAATGCATGCCCATTACATGAGGAACTTTATTGTGATTCCGCTTTTAAACAAAGAGGGGCGTTTCTATACCGCGTTGTAACGAATTTCTGGAAAAAACTTTTCCGTCTGCACTTTGCAAAGAACCTCCAAGCCTTATTTACAAGCTTTAAAGAACACATTGCGATGATTTCCATTTACTCAGCGTTCACAAAGGTACTAAATATTCAATACTAAAATGATGTACCCGAATTTTGTACACCTCATTGAATAGCTTCGCTTCATGCATAATTTTTAGTCGTAGTGCTTCTCATTTTCATCTCGTAAAAGAAAATTTGTCGTGGCATGGCAAGGTTACTTGTTTACGTTTCAGGAGTAACAAAATAACAAATTTTAATATACTCTCTTTTTTGATCAGATTAAAGAATGTCGTGATCATAAGAGCTACTTTTATTATGAATTGCTTTTCCTGAGTCCCAGTGTACTCAAGTGAGTACATAAAATCCAACTCAGATTTAACTTTCTCTTAGTGACATTAAACTTAAATTTTGAACTACACATAATCTGACACCGGGATTCACGAGGGTAAATTTGTTATAAGTATTGCTATAAAACATGATTTATTATTTCAAAACTTTTTCTTCGTTTTTCTGGTAGGTACCGATCACATGTTTAAGATAAAAAATAGTCATAAAATCTGTTCAGAATTCTGATTATAAAATTCTTAATCAAGTGACGGTTTCCGATGTCATTGTAAAATATAGGAAGGCACAACTAGCAACACTAAGTTATAATGCGATGCACCGCAATCCCGCAGTCCGAATCCCCAAGGCGAGTCCGTTCAGATATCAAATTGTCTCCGGTCACTCCATCTTAGATACAATACTGCTCAGTACCAGTAGAGAAGGTAATTTAAAATAATATTAGTTTTTGTCTCCAAAACATTTTTCTACGATGAAGTAGGTAGATTATTCGACTCCTAAGCTATTATTGTGTCTTCCTATTTGCGATTCTGTACAAATTTTAAACACGGATAATACAACAGAACACAAGAATTCTTGGCACTTATATTCTTTCTTCTATTTACATTTCGTTTCGTGTTCTTCGTAGTTTTGCCTCAACTTTCGAATAAAACTTTGTTTTTTTTAATGTAGTTTTATTTGAGTTAAAAAAAAATGCTGAACCAAAACTAAACGCAAACGTCGCCATGCATTTGATTTCTGTGTAATGTTTTGTGTATTACTATCCCTGTGAGAAAACAAGCCTGATGATATAAATAGGTACACAATTACAGAGTTCAGATCGCAGTTGTGTGACCATTCTGGCAGTAGCAACTGTTTTGTGGATTGTGCAATAAGCTTAAAGGCACACGGACTCTATTAAGTTTCTAACTTTTGGATAGAAAGTTAGTATTAATATGAGATTCACGGTTTATTCTGGCGGCTGAACAGGCTCAATGCTTCTGTTAAGTTGACTATACCTATTCACTCCACAGTACCTTGGTCTCAATCTCAATTTTTCTTTCAGGCAGCTCAAGACACTTTCAAACTTAATTGTGATAAACATGTAAGTGAATAGAGTCACTGTAAAATCAATGGTCAATCTGATTTGCCCCTATCTTTACTAACACAACACCATATGCGTGGGATTGGATGTAGCATCTCTCTGCATATTATACCACGGGTACCGTAGTACTGTGATGTGACGAGTTATTTGAACTTTACTGTTCCATTAGCAAAGTTTCAATAACGTTATTCACGTAATTGTCACTCTTTTCGTTTTCAGCATCTTGATAGTTGGTATCAACTGATGTTAACTGACCAATTGATCTTGAATGGTATAAATTGAAGTAGTCGGGCGTTACGAGGATAGTCCTAAACGATTATTTAAAAAAATAATTTTGCACCGGTTTATAACAATATCAATATCAGTTGAATAGTTTCGATTCTAACGACATCCCACGGCCACTAGCGGTAACTAACTGAAAGGACCTTTGTAATGACCCGTGAATCCTTTCAATTTGCCCGTTTTGCCGCAAATGAAGCGAGACTGGCCAATTTTGGGCATTATTGGGCAAATTCCTGATAATGCCCGACTAGTGTTGCGCTCCCGGGAATATTATTGGTAATATTCCACGCTAATGACGCGAAGTTTCGGTTCGTTACATACTTACGTCGCGTTTGAATTGATTACGGGGATAAACAGGTGTATCGGTTGTGGGTTAGTGTGCGTGAATTACCCAGTGGTGTTCTGTAATGGGAAACAATTTATTAATAAAATGATATTTCATAAAGTTTGAGTGGTCTAAAATGGTCATAAAGTACATTGTGTACTGTGATATTAGTTACCGTCTTTTAACTTAGTCTACGAATTTTTGTCCGGAAATTGAGATAGAAGTTATTAGTGAAAGGTTGGAAGACAGTAATTAGGTATTCGAATTAAGAAAACAATTAACTTGACTTCGATTAGGATTAAAAAATAATTAACCAATTGATTTGCTTGCGCGTAAACTCGCGACATGAGATTCAACATCAAAACTAATCTAATTATCGACATACAAAAGTCACACTTGTGGTCCCAAAATGGAAAGCAAAGCACACGAAACGTTACATAGACAAAACCATGAATATTTCACGTTATTCAGCCACTTTTATAACAATGAGTGGAGTATAATAGTGACAGTTCGCTAACTTGTCGCCTAAGGAAAAACGTCTTTCACAATATCAAGATAGAAGATGATAATAATATAAACAGGTGTCATTCTCAACTAGATACGACGTAGGAGGTCAAAACCATTTAATAGTACATTGAGCAATTAGGGGAGGAAACGGAACATTATTAACGAGAGGCTGTTAGAAGCCCGACGCCGCAGGCGGAGGGCATTTATGCCTCGAGTTTATAATGTCCTTTACTCCCCGTGTTACACACAATGTTTTTCATCACATTTGCGAGGAAAAACTAAAAATTAAAGAAAATTCATGACATCACGTCACCGCGCCGCGCTATTCCTTGTCCGCGCTGTCACTGCTGTCAGTGCGTTTAGGTCTATTGTCACTTTTTTTAATTACATATATACCACAGACAAGAACTATGTTTCGTACAGAATTCGAATGGTCATACAGCCAGATTCTACCAAAAAGGTTCAAACAAATTTACGAAAAATGCATAGTAAAAAACGCGTTGAGATACATCCAAAGTATTAAATTAATACAGTTTCATAATGCATACATTAATTTTGCATTTAAAAATTGGCCATAAGTTTTAATAGCAGATTTTTTATTTTTACATTTGTAACCTCCTTAGTCTGAACTAACGTACCTATACTAACTTTTGCAATTTTTAAAACTAAACTTTACCTCCCATAGGATGTAATGATAACTCCCGCGGTTACAATTTAGGCATTTGTACTGAAGGATACGCGCTTGTAACACCACCATTGACGAGCAAGTGTGATGAAAATATTATTATTATTTCATTCGTATAGAACTTCGTTAATTAACCCTTAATTCACCTAGGATAAAATAACACCTGTTTTATCTAAGAGCGTACACAGCATTATTACACTCAAACGCACTGAACCCGCATTTCCAGTAATTACGCTTTAAATAGTCATTATTTCTCGATAATGAGCCAATAAATAACGCGATAAAGTAACCGCTTGATTATTTACCGCGATCCGGACAAATGGGGTGCCATTGTCGATGCGAAATTTATGACGACACCTTCAGTTACGAAGCGAAGCTTTAAAAATTTACCCTGTCATGTTTTTTGCCATACAAAACACCTGATGAAGATTAAAAGATGTGTATCTGATTGATAAAAAATCAAATCCGTACCAATATATAAATGTGAAAGTGTGTTTGTTTGTTTGTTTGTCCGTCTTTCACGGCTAAACGGAGCGATGGATTGACGTGATTTTTTAGGTAGAGATAGTTTAGGGCACGGAGAGTGACATAGGCTACTTTTTATCCCGGAAAAATTGATGTTCCCGAGGGAAAACAAAAATATAGTTTGCTTGATAGATCGATATCGATCGATGATAGGTCGATATCAATCGATAACCGATCGATAGATGATAGATCGATGGCGCCGTGTGTCGTTTGAAACGAGAAGTTTTCTTATAATTGCGCTTTATACCGCAATATAACCGAGTTCCACGCGGGCGGAGCCGCGGGCGGAGCCGCGGGCGGAAAGCTAGTACATACATACTTCACGTTTGTATTCCTGAATGGGGTAGGTAGAGTACCTGAAATGCTACGTAACCAAAACTCTGACTATTTTACGTTCTAAATACCATATTGACTACCACTAGGATATTTTTTTTGGGTTTTAAGTTAGCAGGTGTAATAGTGACAGGTTGCTAGCCCATCGCTTGTTTATTTTGCCTAGTCACCTATTACGATATCGAAGGAAGAAATTGAAAGGTGTTATTATAAGGCTAAGGCTCAATTCACACCAGAAGAGCAGCGCAGCGCGGCGTAGCGGAGCGCAGTTTCAGTGTCATGAGAATTTCAACTTTATTTTCATTACAATAAGACTTATTATCGCATGAGAAACTCTAACGATGCGCGCGGATGCCCGCGGATCCGCGGGAATTCCAGCGCATTCCATAAACAAAGCCGTGCGACTGCGCGAGCTGTCGCGGGAATGCCCGAGGATGCTCGAGTAGTCGCGACGGCCGCTGTCAATACATAATGTCAATATGTCAATAATTATGTAAATTCCAGCGACTTCCTACGCATTCCAGCGGCTTCTCGAGCAGTCGCAGGAATCCTCGCGCATTCTCCACGGAGCGGGTCGCTGCGCTATGCCGCGCTGCGCTGCTCTTCTGGTGTGAATTGAGCCTAAGAATCTAAGCCATACGGCATCCAAGTACACTTACATTTTCAATGTTGTGTTATAAAAGTTTCAGTAAAACCGTGTTGGTGTGTCTATACCCATGGCTATATATTTGTAAACGACTTTGCGTATAAGCTAAATAATTAGCTACATAGTCAAAATCATGACTAGTTCACGATACGTATCAAATTTTGTAGGTTTTACTTCAAGGGTTAATTCACACCGAGACGAGACGCGACGCGGCGCTGCACGAATTTTTTTAATAGAACAACTCAAAATATACTTTATTCGTTACGTGATAAGGTTCATATTTCATTGTCAGCATTCAGGTACGTCGCGCTACGCCTCGAGACGTAGCGCGGCGCCGCGCTGTGCAGCGCGAAACCACCGCCGGTGTGAATTGACCCTAAGAGTAGGGTTTCTGATTTCTCGACCTATTTTTTTTCTCGGGGCTCGAGATTTCTCGACTACAATTTCCCGGGAATTCCCGGGAACTCGAGAAATTTACTAATCGTGAATACAAGGCAAAAAAAACACTGCAGTATCATTAACATTGCTCGGAAATAATCAGTTAAACAGTTCTCCTTGACTAGCTATGCCCGCGACTCCATCCGCGTGGAACAGCGACAAATTTTCCCCGTTTTAACCACATTTTCCAACGTTTCTTCGGTCCTATTGGTTGCAGCGTGATGTTATAATATAGCATAAAGTCTTCCTCAAAAAATTTGAACCAGTAGTTCCTGAGATTAGCGCGTTCATATAAACAAACAAACAATCAATCAAACAAACAAACCAACAAACTCTTCCGCTTTATAATATTAGTATAGATTAGCGTCGTTTTGTTGCAATTTTGTATGATTTTTTCGTTGGTATTCTGATGGTATGCTGTTGGACACCTGACTAAAGATAATATTAGGGTAACAGTTAGCCTGTCATTGATTTTGTTAACAAGATGTTCCAAGAATCTTGTGGTAAAATCGTTTTCCATTGATTCGAGTTCTTTATCAATACGTTTACTATTGCCTCGGATGTCAGTATGGTTGCGTCTTATCTTGATAATGCCTCAACAAATAACTTAACTGGCTGTTAGATGCTAAGCAATGATTCTAAAATTCCACATTGAGTACATAATTATTTAAATCAATCGGTGACTTCTTGATGGCGTTTTTCAGTTTGAGGAATCGTCCAACCATTATCGTCATAGAGTTCTAACTGGTGCAAACATCTAACAACAACAAAGCCAACTCGTGGACAAACTCTTCTTCTACGTGTTTCTGCAGTGTGATATTCTTAGGTGAAAAAGGAACTATACACGAAACTCGACGCATTCGATACGGAGCGTAGGAACCTAGGAATGGGTGGTGCGAGTGGAGCGTGCGGGGGAAGGATCGTCCGAATTCAAGCATACTAGCATGAAGAAGAACGCGTTAAAAAAAGTGTTGCAGAAGGCCATTTTAATCTAAAATTCACGCGTGATTATTTTAAGGTGCGATTTCTCGACTTCTCGACGCTATTTTTCTCGTCTCGAGTAAGGCCGGATTTCCCAAGAATTCTCGCTTCGAGAAATCTCGAGCAGAAACCCTACCTAAGAGGCAAAACAGTGACAGTTTGGTAGCCTGTCGCTTAAAATATTCCTGTCTCTATGTTATTTCCTTAGTCGCCTCTAATTACGACATCATCGGTAAAAATAGAGAGGTGAAATTCCAAACCCGACACCAGTATAGTTTGTTAGGTATCCTAATAAATTAACAATCTTAAATTACCAGTGTACGGAGCATTTTCTCCCTTCGGTTATCCATGACGTATGCTCGTAAACAGTTAATATTGCATACAATTTATGCGATAGTAATTAAACGCATCATGTTAATTGCCCGTAGTATTGCCGCTCATTTCCGTGCCATGTTATGGTAACGCCATGGAACGCTATGTGATGATTTATGATCATGGTGCCATTGGTGGCACTGCGGATTACTTTAGTTGTGTGTTTATATATCACATTATCATCATCATTTCAGCTATAAGATGTCCACTGCTGAACATAGGCCTCCCCTTTAGACTTCCATAAGTACCTTTTGGAAGCGGTCTGCATCAGGCGTTTGTCCATCTTGCAGTTGGACGTCCTACGTTGCGCTTGCATGTCCGTGGTCTTCATTCAAGCACTTTTCGACCCCATCAGCAATCTGCCCTTCGTGCAATGTGGCCTGCCCATTGCCACTTCAATTTGCTAATCCGGTGGGCTACGTCGGTGACTTTAGTTTATCTACGGATCTCCTTATTGCTGATTCGAGGTAAGGCCGATAGTGAAAGAGCACGTTTTGGGATCCATCACAATGACATGAACAATGATATCTAGCTAACATCAGCATTTATGCACTGTTCAACAGGGTCAGTTGGGATAAAACCACAGACTTATATATCAAAATAGATGACTCAAGTGTATGTACCTACTTCGTGTGCCAAAATTGAGCCAAAAGCGAGTGCATTTGACGTGATTTCATTTAGTTTTGTACCACTTAGATTAACTTTAACTGTCTAGAGACAGGACAATTTGAATAAAGCTTTGTCTCCTTTGAATCGGGCTGTCAATTCCTATCACTAAAGCGCTCATGTGACGTTACAGTAGGCAGAGAAAAAGTGGCACGCTTGGTTTTCATACAAATGCAGGAACTCGCGGTATCTATCTCGATATAAGTCTGTGGATAAAACTAACTTTGACTTACATACAAACATCAAGCCATTCCCAAATAGAGTCGGTAAAGCACACGAAACGCTACGTTGTCGAAACCGTGACTACGTATTTTGCTGTTCGTAGCCACTGACTGACTAGAATTGACTTTAAAACCTATATTAATAATAGTGTTTTTTTTTTTTACATGTTGCTCAGGCACACTCAATCTTATTAATAAATGTCCCGGTCCGATATTATTTTAACTTCAATTAAAAAAAGAAATACAGTTTTAGATTATACATTACGACTACATTACTCCAGCTGTAACAAAAATGTGTGATCTAGATAATATCAGCAGCTTACAAAACCTCTTCTCCTCCCATCCCTACCCACCCCAAATTTAGCCATAATACGGCCAACTGTTTACTCCGCAGACCTTAACAATAAAATAATGTAACATAAAATGCAGATTTCGCTGCAAACGGGCCACTTAAAAAACAAAACAGTAATAAAACTCGAATAAGACGCATTATCCCCAACCCCATATGTTTACCCCTTAACAAGAAGGGTGATTTGTCTAAAAAAGTTGAGACAGGACGAATCGGTGAATTTAAACGTTTTTGGTTAAACAAATACGGGCATAAATTAGCCGAAGATTGACGAGGGTAGCCTTGACACATGGACGTAGGTACACGAGGATAATAGGTGAAAATGTATCTACTAAAAGGGAAAAAGTGTAAAGAAAAGTTAAAAAGTTGAAGCTTTGAGATATGTAGGCACTCAATAGAAAAATCATGTGAATATTTTGTCAAAACCAGTGGCAGGGCAATTTCTAAGATGAGGTGCACAGTGAGAATTTCGTTATAAGTTTTAATAAAAATATCCCTCATAATCACACAGTAGGTACGTCTAGCACGGTAAGGCGCGATTCAAATCACGCTAGTTAGACAAAATCCAACACTATCTAATTAGAAAAGGCAGAAAATGAAAGGTAGACATCCCACTAATAATAAAATTTACACTTATTGTGAATGCTCGAGATTTTTTTACTAAACAAAAACGGGTTACCTTTCTAAAAAATCGCACAGCAATACAAAATAAAAATTCACCAAAGAATAACAATGGTGTACAATTGATAGTTTTTCCACTTTTGTAAGTACCCATGCTGCTCGTCACCAATTTATTTGGATTTTTGGATGACTGTCCCTAATCATTGTTTTGAACTGACCCCGTAGTCAAACTTCAAAAATTTTCAGTGACCTGTGATATCTTGCTTTGTAGTTATGTTTTGACTCGAAAAATGTATTATGTATGGTGTCTGATCAAGCTACACAATACGTCTTAACATGTCATGACAATGCGTTAGTTAACGTCCCAGGGGGACACTCTGGACACGACTCATCGGACATGACGTTTGATGTTACATACAGACGTATGTACGGTTGAACCAATTGATATCTGACCCAGCGCAGAACTTTGTCATAATAAACGTGACAAAGTTTCCCTTTTTAGAGCTAGACCATGTCATTATGACGTTAAGTGTAAATAGACTCTTAATTGGTCAGGGAGTGTACTGTTTCATTTATATAAATAGAAGTGGCTGACGTTTAATATGCTTAGGTATAAATAGGTACCATAATTATGTATTATACCATCATTGAATAGAAGTAGACTATTCTGTAAATAACAAAAGGGGGAAAACATTTCAAAACTAAACTTGAAGTAAGAACAGACCTAATTGTTAAAGACATTAGTTTTAACGTTTGAGAACTAAGTATTTAGATAATCAACATTGAAATTCAAGTGTGTGGACATGCGGAGAAACCAGATCATAAGATTGTCAAGTTACATAAACATTACTTACCTGTACACTCAAAAAGGGTAGGCAGGGTACACCAAATGTTCACTACGTAGGTAGTTTAAACTATGACTGTTTCACGTTTCACGGCTACTTCTAGCATTTTTCTTTTAGGTTTTAAGTTGGCAGGTATAATAGTGACAGATTGCTTGCTTGTCGCCTAAAATATATAGTTACGAACCGGGATTGTTGAGCCACTTGCCGCTGTTCGCAATTTAGACGTGTAATCAAAGACCGATGTAACAGACTAGATGTTAGCTATTGGATTAGTATTACGCGGCCAAGTTACAAACATAGGTAAGTAACTCAACAATCCCTGTTCGCTATGGTACCTTAGTCGCCTCTTACAATATATACAGAAGAAATGGAGAGGTGTTCTGCTAAACCCGGCACCAAACGCGGCGAGGTAGATATACTGTATGTATCAAAATTCTTTGTGGTGGTTGTTTGAGTATGAGTGGTTCATTATCTTTTCTACGCATTAAAATCGTTTGAGGCAAACTTGATACTTGTATATTGCTAATGATCTTTTAAACCACCAACAACACTCTAAACAGAAGCTGGAATCCAATAGTGCACCGGCCCCAAATATTTTAGTCAGCGTTGAATAATTCTACAGTTTCCTCCGTCCTCGCCCATGTACTAATTGCACATACAGGAAGATTCATACAGTAGTGCACTCCACAACTATCAGGCCCTGACATTGACGTTGCGCCGGACAAATGCTTCCCCAAACATTTATTAACGAACAGGGAACGCTATGGAGACGAAACTATGTGTTAATTGTAAGTTAAAAAACGTTACCACTCGGTGAAACTGCCGTACCGAGTCGTGTAAAAGTATGGTGTAAATATTATTTGTTATATCTGCTACATAACAGCCATTTGTCTATGACATTAACGTCAGTATTTGTGAAAAAATTGAAGTACTTAATGCCCTCTATTTGTCAATTGATCAAATACACCATTATGGTGATTTCAACAATTTGAGAAAACTTTCATTTAGTTATTCCATGATAGTCATCAGCTCAGTAAAATTTGTTTCTTTGCGCAAACTATAGGATATTTCTATATTGTGGCTACGAAACGTGACATAGTCATGGTTTAAATTATATAGCATTTAGTGTGCTCCGCCTAACCCATTCGGGGATAGAGGAGATGTCTCTATGTGTATGAACAATAAATATTATTTGTAAAGCGGAAACAAAAATAGAGTGTTCTCTTTCACATAGACAGCATTCAATCAGAAGAAGTGGTGGAGAATGTAACAATCCATCCTTCGTGATATTCTTCAGCATTCTAAATAATATTGTTTCATTAAAATTAAAACAGAACCAACATTATTTTGAAGAAACCGCATCGAAAAATGTGCATTTTTTAAATAAGACAATTGTCGCCTGCGACTCCATCTACGTAGTACTCGCTTACCGTCTACTGGATATAACATATATTGACTACTTTATATTTTGAAAAAAAAAACTTATTTTGCGACTACATACATACGTGTTTCTTTTTCAAAACATAATGTATCCAATATCCTTCTTCAAAATTCAAACTGAGCGTCTCAAAATCGGTTCCAGCGATTGCACCCAGAAAAACCGACACCTGACAGCCTGTTCCTTACGAATTTAGAGTAATTAGTAGACATATAAATGAAGAATAGCGACTCCACAGCTTTCTTAACCCGTCCCCGTCGTGCATACATCACGGCGCGACCATTATTCTAATTGCTCACAAATTAAGCCTGATCGGGTTAGCGTTTAGCTTGGTTTGGCAGGGGGCAGTAATTCGGTTATTACGCACTATTGTGGCCGATTATTATGATTGATTTGTGATTTGCCAACGTTTGTACCACGGTGTAGCCTGTTATTCGATTCAAAGGTACTGTACTTAGTCGGGCTGTTTCCACTAGCTCTCAACGATAAGTATTTTCTTTTAAATTAATCCTAGAGAGGCTGGATGCGTATGTCTTTCTTTAAATGTACTGATTATCGTATATAACTCTGTGTGGCGTTGGGATAAAATAACACATCTCCATTTCTTCTTCATTCTTCTTTATTTGTCCTCTCCATTTGTTCATCTATTAAGTATACAACTTCTTTATAATATACTTTTTAATATACATAATTATGTATGTTTAAGTAGGTATGTTTTAAACCTAAAATTGAAGCGTGAAATAGACTGAATTTTTTCTATGTAATGTTTCGCGTGCTCTGCCTACTCATTAGTGGATATAGGCGTGATTGTATGTATGTACTACAGAGAACTTTAATTGATATACGCATAACAGACGTCAGAACATAAGGAAACGTAAAAAGCAAGACTTTAACTAACTTTGTCGTACCTAGATTATTTTTCACAACATTACATTACGGTAGGCGAAGTTGCCTAATCCATGTAAGTATCTTATAATAAATTAATATTATGTAGGTAAGTTTTTGTGTAATTTTCCAACTCAACTTTGAAGCATATTTCTTTATTCGATCATAGTACCTACCTAACCTAGCAGTAAAATCCTGATGGCCCAGTCATGGCGGTCTTCATGAACAAAAACTAATTAGAAACGTTGAAACGATTGCTTGATCTCAAGTTTACCCAGATAGTCCTAGCAATGTCTTCAAAATTCTTCTACTTAGTATCCTCAAATTAAAAAACCGCAGAAACCGCGAAAATAAATGAAACCTCAGTACACTTTTTTCACCAGCCAGCTACCGTAATTTAATAAAACTGGGAAAACCAGCAACGTATAGGTATAGCATACATCCACACATTCACTATGTACCTTCATACTCCTACCATAATTTGTCCACCCCAAACCCCAACTGAAATATGCATGCAAACAAAATACATTTAACCGCAAACGTAGGAACATAACATTAACATAACACGGGAATCCCATAAGCACATGACGTTTTTTAACACCCTTTGGAAACTGCGATGGATTGTCTCCCCATTCCGGGGTACTGTATAATGAGGACATGCGAAGATTTTCATCATTATCTTGTCTTCGTGGATTTTGTTTTCAATGCTACTCGGGACTTTCATTCGACGATCCGATGAGTCATTCAATTCGGTAGAGAGACGACGAATTCGAAAAATAAATTATGAAATAAACAGGTTTTATTATATTGAAAAAAAAAACCCTTTCAGGAAATATTCGAGTAGGTACCTGTACGATGATGCAAATCCGTTTGTGATACAAAAAAGATGAGTGTTAGGGGCATCACCGGTTATTCACAAGATTAGCAAAAATTTTGCAAAATATAGGGCGTGATATTCATTGAAGTCAAAATATTTAAAATCATTTTGTTGACAAAGTTTAATAAGTTTGCTTTTTAATTACTACGATTAATGGTGTATCATAAACTTAATTAAGCAAGCTAGATCGTTGTCTCGTGTATGATAGTCAGTTAACCCTTCCGTTTTAAAATATGGCACTGTCAAGTTAATGTATTCGTAAGGCGTGGTGACTGTAACGTCAGTATAATGGTTTCGTGTACGTATTTTTTGTTTACACCTATTTCTTATTTATATATAAACAATACGACTAATTAATGAAACATAAAATGCATTTATTATCATCCAACAAATTACATTTAGCAAACTGTTCCACCTTTTGCCAAATTTTAACTTTTAACTACTGCTCATCCATACAGAGTACAAGATAAGAAAATTGTATTAATCCCTAAAGAAAATAAAGTAATAAGACACGTAAGATTTTTTTTTAAATATCATAACATCGATCTGTGAGACATTAAATTTGTTTTTCTAACGTTACTGCGTGAAAACCGTGCGTGCTCTTTTTATCACGTTTGGTATCGTTTTTGACTCAGCTACTTATAGCAGTTTGTCACGGGCTCGTTGAATAGTGAACTTCCTTCTTTAGAGATGATTCAAAATTATTTTATTCATTTTAAGTAGTTACGCACGTGAGATAGACTACATCTGTCACTGTCTAACCAGAGACGTCAGAAGAGGATGCGTGTTATCGTGCTGCAGTCCCCAGCATCTAACGTGGCAAGATTTTGAGAAGTAGGGGTAAAAATGCTCTTTCCATGGAAACTTGTCCACACAAAATAAAAATTTGCTAAGGTAGATTTCTCGTCTGTAAGCGTGAGCTTAAAATGGGCAGACAGTATTGGCAGTTACATAGGTCCTTCGGGGCACTAAACATTTTTACATCCTGTATAATTACTCAATCGTACAGAATATTATATAGCTTATAGCAACATACATACAATCACGCTTATGTTCCCAAATTGGTTAGGCAGAGTAAACGAAATATGACATAGACAGCAAGACCATGATTATGACTATTTCACGCTTCGCAGTGACTTCTAGCATAATTTTAGGTTTGAAAACAGAAAAAAGAGAAAGTATATTAGCGATAGGTAGGTAGTATGATAGTGGTAGTAACAGCTCCTAACTACACAACTATAAGCGACACGACTCCCGTATCATCCAGAATTCACAATCCATCTTCCCTCAGCGTTTCAACAAAAACATCGTTGCACAAAACCGGCCGAACTTCAACCCCGCGTATGTTTTATTCAAATTTACTTACATTTGTACTAACGGGGAAGACCTTTGCTATCCTGAATTGTATTCCCCCGCCGTGCCATATATCTTCTTCACGCGAGCACTTATTTATTTCTGGAGCGTACTGCTGCTTGAGGGATGGGGATGGCTGAGCTTAGCTGGATTGTTGTTTAAAATCTAGGTTACTGTTTTGTTTTATAAGCCTTTATTCAGTTATTTCTTTAGCTAAATATATTTGGGGAACGTTGTTTCGGAGTTTATGAAGCAACGCTCAAAGGAATACTGGCTGTGATATGGACTCCAACTGTCGTAGATTATTTAGAACAATTCGAAAAGGTAACCTAACCTAGCTACCCGCGCGGGATAGGATACTGACTTTTTTTTTTAAAAGCCGTGGTAGCCCAACGGTTCGAACTGTGCATCGCGGCTTCGAACCCCATTTGCTATTTACCACGTGCTAGAAGGAAAAACATCATGAAGAAACTTGCACACAACGACAATCTGAAGTTCCCAATCCATACAGGGCACGCGGGGGAACTATAGTCCAAGCCTTTTCGTACTCAAAGTAGGCCTGTGCTTAGCAGTGGGATGTACTCGTAATAAGGCTGGATTACTTACTACGTTTTCTTACGTCTCTAATTTGACGGGTACAGTCATAAGTCTGACTCGCTCGCTTCTCTACTCGCGCTTTGCTGTGCCGTGCCGGCTGGTATGTGTAAGGACGTTATAGAGAATTCTCGGAGAACTGGCCCTTATAGCAGCGGACAGAGAGTAGTAGCAATATTGGGGAGAGATCTTTGCTTGATTAACAATAGAACGCAGTTTCCATGCTTACAACTTACAACCAATATCATGAGCATCACCTAAACAGACTCCATGCCAAAACTGTTATCCCTCGCATAATACTTCACGCCTCGAATGACGTGTACGGCGTAACTTTTTCCCATAATAAAGTTGGTGGGCCGTGATTGGCCCGAAGCCCACGGGACTTGGCAAATGAGAGCAGCTCATAATTTATAAGACACTGTGTTATTTATGGAATGGCGTTATGAGATGGATGGTACGTTGATGAGTGGAGCCATAACTGCTTTTTTGGATGTCTGAAAATTGTCTGATTCGTTGAAGGTACTAAGCTGCTTAATACCAATTTCAAAGTATGGTTTGTTGTGCGGAAGCTGTGAAAACAAAAGAACGGGTGATGTTTGTAGATTAAACTTGTACCAATATGGCGGCAGCCAGAAATGCATAGAATGACTTGGCATAACTTGAAGTGCATTTGTATTTTTTCACTACAGACTACAGTATTGTTTTGCTTATTCTTATTAATTATTCTATTTCCTTTGCAGTTTTTAAATAATATGGAATCGATAACGCCTTTCTCCACATAAGTCAGTAATTAAGAGCATTTCTATTTGAAGCACATATTTTGAATCAGCGGCGTTATTCTCTAATGTAACATACTCTATTCCTCCTCGAGCAGAACGTCTAGCTGTCAAATTCACCATACTATATGACGGCTAATTTTGGAGCTCGACGGTGCTCTTGTTGATAAGTTAAGTACGTCTAGCTATAAATTAACAAGCTCATGTTATAGACAGCATTCCTAAGAACACATTTACGAGTTTCTCGTCTTCAATCACAACAAAAACAGAAGACTCGCGCACCCCAAACGTGATCGGCAAAAACCGGCAGTTTGCATAAGCAGCCGTCTTATCGAGCCATTGCTTACCGTAACGTCATTGTAACTTCCAGACCTCCATATCTGATCATCGAACAACGCATTAAAGCCGATGTGTTTAATCTATAATGCTCCTTATCGCAATATTTTCCATTTCCGGGAAACTCCGCGTCGGCGGGTCTCGCCAGGGGAAATAAGCAGCCGGAGTTTCACTTTGTTTTTTTCCCGGGTAATTTTTCGTACTTTTACACTTACAACAGTTACCGGTGTTACGCGATTGTTACCTGCATTCTGCTGAATTAAATATGGCGCCGGGAAAGGGTGAAGCAGGATTTGCTTTGGCTCGCTACAATGGTCCCTGTTTAAGTTGGCTGATCGAGGGAATTGCACGCTTTGATTGTGTTTTTCTTATTTCGCCGATGTCGTTGGGTTTTGTTTAGTTAGACTTTCATTTGTTTCAGATTTGAGCTTGTTTGCTTGTTTTTGCGTAGTTGGTAAAGTTTTTAGGCAATAACAATAGCACTAAAGCTAACTTTAATCTTTATTATAAAGTCGAATTGAATGAATCCCAGTTATTTATTAAATATTAAAAAATAGCTACGTCTGTATGCATTGCGCGTGATTATACTTATAACCACCACCTTTCTTTTTAAATTCTTTACTGCAAAATGCTTTTCGAATTTCAAACTCCGTCGCTCCAACTCAATAAGTATCGAGCTGAAAATTCCTAAAATAATATTTCCCCGCAAATTCTAATAGCAGGTATCGGTGTCGGTAATTAGTTAATGTTCGCTCATCTCCGATAATTTATTGAGACGGAGCGGCTCCGTAACACCCCAGCGCTGGGAATAGACGGCGGCGAAAAACTCAACCAAAATATTAATGCATCAGCTCTAAGGTAAGTATTGGCGCGAGTTTGTAACGCGGAATATAAGTTTTGATACTGTAACCGATGGAATTGTTTTTACTTTATTCTGGATTAGCTTTTGCCCGCGGCTCCGCTCGCGTTAAATTCGGGGTATCGCAGAAGAGATAGCACACATACCAATTTATAGCTTTCTACATTGAAAACTTCCACCCCTCACCTCACTTTAGGGAAATGGGGGGTTTGAAAGAGACAAAAAGTAGCCTATGTCACTCTCCATGCCCTAAACTGTCGCTTCCTAAAAATCACGTCAATTCATTGCTCCGTTTAGCCGTGAAAGACGGACAAACAAACAAACAAACAAACACACTTTCACATTTATATATTGGTACGGATTATGTTTTAGAAGATACGAATTTAACAAAGCCCATTAAGGTAGGATATTGGAAATGTGTTCTGTTCATTAAAAATCTCTTGAGAATAAAGCATATTTACCGGGAATGAAATAGTTCGTACCTTTGTCTGGGAACGAATTATTTTCATACCAAATTGCATTGAAATTGGATCCACAGTTTCATAATGAATGGTAACAGACAAGCAGTTAAATATTCAAATTTATAAAATTAGTAGCAGAAAAAGTTGTGAAATGTGGACAATTAAAATTAAGAAATTGTCCGTTTGGTGTCGGGGTAGAATAACACCTCTACATTTCTAACGTGGATGTCGTAAGAGCCGACTAAGAAAATAGGTTTAGGTATGTTTTAGGCGACAGGATAGCGACCTGTCACTAATGTACCTACCTCTTCCATCTTTACAAACCTAAAACTATATGCTAGAAGTGGCTGCGAAGCGTGATATAGTCATAAACATGGTTTTGTCTATATCACGTTTCGTGTTCTCTGCCTACCCCATTTGGGAACACAGGCGTGATTGTATGTATGTAAAATTAGGGAAACCTCACAAATATAGCACAAGTTTTTACTTTGCCGAATTAATAAAAAGCGTACCTACATTTCGTATTAGTAGTAGGTAGGTAAGATGTTTGTGCGACCAGAGCGGTGGCACGCGGTGCATCTTTGGCAGTAGACACCGTTGCTCCTAGATAGATGAAGGGCTACGGACCAGCTCAAAACATTTCAAGCTAAACTCTATTTAAACTCTGAGTGAATCCCACGGTGCTTCATGTACAAAATTATTTCGTTCCTGACTAAGAATAAAACTGTAAAGTCAAAATTTAGGTAGGTACAATTTTTTTTTTGTAATTTACATCAAGTATCAAAACCACGCGTCCCCGCTACTTTCAATACAGTCTCACCGCTCTGGATTAATCAGGGATTGTTTCATTCGCCGTGAAAAATGTCGCCGTCAGCGCCGCCGAGTAATAACCCGATGATGCATCGCTTCACTTACGACGTTCTGCGGGAGGACCGAGGATAAAAAGCGTTTCTGTTTTGATTAGCAGACGACTGCTGTTACCAGCGACGTTTTGTTAACCACCCGACGAAAAAAGAGGGGTAAATCTCGTGCCTGTATTTCTGAGTAGGCAGAGCACACAAAACCAAGGCTATATCACGTTTTGTTGCCACTTCCAGCATATGTTTAGGTTTAACCCTACAGCGCATTCAGTGCCTAATCAGTCACAACCAATTTAATAGCCTGTACTAAAAATATAATGGCAAACAACGCCACCTGTTGTTGGTCAATGTAATGGTAAAGACTTTTAAAACGACGTAGTTTGGCAAGTTTCCGTTAGATGTCGATCTAGTGCCAATAACCGCGTGAGCTAGTCAAAACTTAGTAGTTTTCGAGAATACCAAGTTTAGAATTGTTGTGTCGTGTGTAAAAAAAATATATACGTAGTGGAGATGATTGCTAAAAAAACTTTGCATATGTGGCAAGCTGAAAATATACGAATCGTACGCAATTTCTGATATTTGCATAGTAACTTGATACAAACACGTAAACGCCTTTAGATGTTCCTGATAAGTCACACTATGCACTTATATTATTTGAAATTTCTTCCTAACGTTCCTTATATGCCACATTATGCGTTCATGTTCAGTGTAATCATACCAACAATAAAGCACATAAACTCAAAATCAAATAATATTGGTGCCGTAATCTATTGAAATATTCTATGTAAAAGAGTGACAATCGCGGAAATTAAAGAAAAAATAAAATCTGTGCAGATATTAGTGATGTGAAAGAAATCCACGCACCTATAATTATAGTGCAAAGTATGACTCACCGGAACATCTGCCTAATAGTTAAGTCTTCGATATTTTGTTATAAATGCAAAGTTAGCTCAACTTTTTAGTGTAAGCCGTAAGCTATAAGTAAATGCATAAAGTCCCTTATGTGTCACAACCATTAATTATTTTTTTTAAGTAAATGCATAATGTCCCTTATGTGTCACAACCATTAAATATATTTTTTTATAATGAAGGTAGCAATTTTAATTTTTTTCCTTATTTTTCTCGTCATCTAATTATCCATTACAACTACATATATTTTTCTTTAAAAAAACAAAAACTTCATGCATTGTAGGGTTAAAGTTAAAATGTACAATAGTGACAAGTTGTTACCCTGTCGCCTAAAATATATCTAAACCTATAAATTGCCATAGTCTTCTCTCACGATATAAATAAACGAAACAAATGACGAAAAAAGAGAGTTTTACACATTTTGACTAAACAATATGTTCAGAAATCCCGATATTTTTTGGAAAAAAATCAATATTTTAAAAACTACAGAACAGATTTCGAGCAAACTATCGTAATATGGAAACCTACGTAAAAATTGGCATTGAAATCGGTCCATACTATCGAAAGCTCCAATACCACAGGCAAACAGCTCAAAGGTATAAGCTATAACAAACTGTCGTCAAAGTTAAAACACCCCTCTTTTGCAAAGGAATTAAAAAGCGCGCTCATTTCCCTAAGTTAATTAATTGATTTCTTTAGGTCGCCATGATGTTTGGCATTCTTTCTTCTTGGTTACAGACTCAAAGAGATCAGTGCACTCGGTTCTGCAACGATATTCATTTATTTCATCATTTGAAAATCATAGACAAAATAAATCAATTCTGAATTTTTCAGGAGGGCAGAAACAAAAATTAACACTTTGGTTATAAACGTCGCCGAATCAAATCTTAAGCAGAAAGAGATAGAAATATAAGAGTCAGTGAAGTATCAATGGTAGATACAAAAAATACCTATGAGATGAATTCAATTTAATCACACTTTCACATCCGATCTTATGCCATTGGAGTAAAAAAATAGTCGTAGTATTTAGGGTAGCATCTATTTTTGGATGTTTACAGGGTGGTCGGAAATTGACCGTAAATATTAAACAGTGGTCGGGTATGAAAACCCCTAAAAAATAATTTCAGAAAATTTCCACTATTGATCTTTCCGGAGACAAATGTTTCATAGCTTTTCAAGTCATTGCACCCAGTGTTTTGCCTACCTTACGTCCCATACGCAAACTCCGTTAGTCGGTGCTTACGCAGCTGCAATCGTTTGACATTGCGATGTTAAGCGCTTGACTAAAAGCTTACAAAAGACTAGGCAAAATATATTCAAATTTTCGTAATTTTTTTACATGAAAATTTCGGGGGGAAATCTTCACAGGGGTGTTCAGACGCGTACACCCGACCACTGGTTAAAATATTTTTGGCCAATTTCCAGCCACCCTCTACACTTTTAGTATCTATTGCGAAAACGAAATAGTATCGTGATAAATATAACATACCAATCACTACAAGATAAACAAGGCATTTATTATTATATTGTTATATCTTATTTAATCGGCATTAATTAATCATGTTATATCCTGTGAATAACAATATCAATGACGTTCAGTTTAGCCACTAGGCGCAATCTTATCCCACGGGTTTTTTTTTTTATCTACTATATAAAAATAAGTCGTGTTTTCCTTCCTGACGAAATACCTCCAGAACGCACGAACCGATTTGGCCAATTCTTTTTTTAAAATGTTCGTTAAAGTTCAGGGAAGGTTTGTAAGATGAGAAAGTGTGGAAAAAATAGTGTAACATACTAAAAAACTAAAAAATCGTTCTCCCATACAAATTTTTCAACTCCAAAAAACAGTAAGCGCCGCAATATTTCATACATCTTACGCGTTTTTATTAAAACCTTCTCTATTTAGCTCAAGAACGACGGAAGCGCCGCTGATTTTCATACGTCTCCCGCTTTTTTGCGAGTAAAATAGGTACTTTATATTATTCAGCACTAATGTCGTTACGGCGAAAGTTACTTACATTTCGTTAATAAATTAACCCTTATTCCCTAAGATACGCGGCTGTCAAAATTTATACTGAACTGACAAATTTTGACATTATTTACGGCATATTATCACCAGCCAGCTAGCCACTTGGCCACATAAAACCTATTTGGATGTTTAGATGTTTTGATACATTTTTGGTTTATGAATAACTAGCTGTGCCCGCGACTCCGTCCGCGTGGATGAGTGACTATTCCCATGCTATTCCCCCCCGTTTTTTCCACATTTTCCAATATTTTCTTCGCTCCTATTAGTCGCTGCGTGATGTTATATAGTCTAAAGCCTTCCTCAATAAATGGTCTAACCAACACACAAATAATTTTTCAGTTCGAACCGATAGTTCCTGAGATTAGCGCGTTCAAACAAACAAACAAACAAACTCTTCAGCTTTGATTCGTCAAAGAAGATTAATTGTCTTTTTACTATTTACTAAAACGCCCTCGAATAGCACGCAAAATTAAAATACACAGGGGTAGGCAGAGCACATGAATTCAAAAATCCAGTGCCACGTTTAGCGATTTCAGAGCAACCAGATGATCAAACGTGATACTGCAGTGACAGATTGCTAGCCCATCGCCCACAATACACTAACCCTTTCCCAGAGCCGACTCTTACGACACCCACGGGAAGAAAGGGGGAGGTGCTATTCTAACCCGGCACCACACGGGATATAAATTAAAATCCATACTAATATTATAAATGGGAAAGTGTGTTTGTTTACTTTGTTTGTTTATCAGTCTTTCACGGCTAAACGAAGCGACGTAGTGACGTGATTTTTGGGTGGAGATAGTTGAAGGGATGGAGAGTGACATAGGCTACTTTTTGTCTCTTCAAAACTCCCCATTTCACTAAAGTGAGAGGTGGAAGTTTGTGGAGAATACCGCAATTTTATATGTAGAAAGCTATAAATTGGTATATGGGATGAGCTATCTCTTCTGTGCTACCCCGAAATTAACGCGAGCGGAGCCGCGGGCAAAAGCTAGTATTTTCATAAATCTCAGATTGAAATCGCAGATTTCAGACTTTGGAAACTACATAGGTACCTACATACGCTGAAATATAATTTTAAAATTTTACTTCTGTGCCTTTATCGATAGCTACTGATAGTTAAATTTCATGCTGATATTTGAAGGTTAATTATCCCATAAAATAATCTTTTCTTACAATATAATAATACGGACAAATCATGCGGTTTGTTTGTATTTATGTTACCGGAAATGTATGAAATCAAGGAATTGTATAGAAATCCTAGGAAATGTGTACAATTCCGATACTATTTAGGAAATGTATAAAAATTGTTTGAAAAACTATTTAATGCATAGATATCCTAGGAAATGTACAATTTCCTCGGAATGGTATACCATTCCAATATTATCGTATTAGGAAATGTATAAACATTTTTTTTTAGGTTGGGAAATGCATTTACGTACTATCTTCGTTTCCGCATCTCAGCGACAACCCAGGGAGTGTGTGGGACTCAGAGTGGGGAGGAATATCCACTAAAACCCAACCGCCCTCGTTGCCGTTAATGCGGGTGTCCCAGGGAGATCCGGGTGTCCCAGGGAAATGTGGGTGTCCCAGAGATGCAACTATATAAATCTAACCTAACCTAACCTAACCTAAATAAAATCGCTGTTACATAAGCGCGATGCGTGATTAGGCAGCCATTTTTGAACATTTCCGATTGCGATTTAGGAAATGTATAGATTTCCTAGGAAATGTGTAATGTGTAATTTATTGCACACATTTCCGTGCGATTTTAGGAATTACATACATTTCCTAGGAATTGTATACAATGACGGATTACATACATTTCCGTTAACATATACAAGGATACCTATCCAGGGTGCAAATATTGTTGATTTTCTGACATTTCTAATTAGACAGTGATACGTATGACAGTGTGAGGTATTCACAGACAGGACAGGCGACTTGATAAAGGTCGCCGGAAAACGCTGGGTGCCGGTCGCTTCCAACAGGTATTCATGGAAGTCTAAAGGGGAGGCCTATGTTCAGCAGTGGACGACTTATGGCTGAAACATAGAGGACAGAACCTATAGAGTACTAATGTCATTGAATTTGTTCGAAGACGATTCGGCCAAAGCATGGCGGCGTTCGCTTTGCTGTTATTCGCCGGCCCAAGATCGCGCGTAACGCAGTGGCTTTTTCCTCTATGGTTATTGGATCGTTACAGTTTCTGTGACAGTATGTAAGTTGAAATAAACTGACGGTTTGCGGAACTGGGTGGCCATCATCGTTTCTCTCGTTGGACTGTCCTCTATGGGGTGATATGATGATGAATGATGAAGGTATTCACTAGCGATATTCTAGTCTCACTAAAGGGCGGTGTACGGTTACCGGTTAACAGAATTAAGGCTCCTCCCGCATGCGTGCCGGTAATCGGTATTAGATCAGAATTTAAAGCCGCACGCACATGTCGGATTACGGCGAGAGCGCCCTTAATAAATGTGTGCGTTACGCTGGCAAGGCTCGGGGCTAGATGGAGGGTTAAGTTTTGTTTTTTCCCGTAACACGGCACTAGATTTAGAGTCGAATTAAATTTGCGTTATTTCGAGATTTTGAATGTTGGATTTTGTGTATAGCGATTTTAAAGAAAAATTGGATAAATAGGTTAGTTTTTGACCATTACTTATTTTAGTGACTGTTTGCGTCTTGTGTCACCTACTATAATTTTTCCAAAAAGTTACAATCTTAGAAAAAGTAGCGTGTTTAGGTGAGTATCTTTCTATTATGTTTACATTTTGTGAATAAAAAACTGGATTGGCTTGAGATCAACTAGGCGCGTGTAACCGTCCCGTAACATGTTACATGCAAATATTTCTCAAGAAAGAAAGACTCATAGCATGGCTTACACGTAGTTTCCTTAGAAATTATTTTCCATCATAAGTACGATATTTAATTAAACAAAATTAAGTTTTACCATTTACCAATTTTATAGCTTTACAAAAACAAATACCACTTTCCAAAAGACTTCACCCTGCCTATACCCGATTATTAAGACCATTTTTTTGTTGTTAAAATTAGCATGATAAGCGGACTTGCTACGACAACGGACACAATAAAAATGTGAACATTCGAGCTCAAGTGTAACACAAGCAGGCTCGCATATGGTAAGACTAATTCGGGGGGCCAAATGAAATAAAAAGCAAATTAGGGGATGACGCAACACCCCTTCGATTTCTGATAGATTCCATTATGCGTGATGCATGTTGTAAGTAGCTGTTTTGTTTTTGTTAGAATAGTTAACGAGGCGTTAGGTTTATGCTAAATGGATACTTAGGTACTTACAAAACGTCACCTCTTTTGGATAAAAATCTAGAATCATAGGGTCCATATACTTACGCTACAAATATACCTAATACACGCCGAGGCATTGCCTCTGTCAGCTCTATATGATTGAATTATACTCCAATTGTATGTATGTGAAGATTGTAAATTTGTATGTATGTAAGTAGGTGAAAAAAAAAACACCTCCGATTCTTTTTAGTTTTTTTAGCTTTCTTTTTAGTTGTAATTTGTGGGTTCGTATCTTCTAATTCTAATCTACCTCGTTATCATCCAATCTAGATAAATGTATGTGTATACCAAATTTTATGTCAATCGGACCAGCCATTGTGCATAATATCTCAGTGTTTACAACAATCAAATTCCAACATAATAATTCTTTTTGATAAGATAGTAACTAGTAAAGTGACGACACCTTGAGGTTAGATTACTCATATCAGATATCAATCAATATACTTACTAATTTAATTGTTGTTATTTATGTTTGGAACATTTTCCCTATTCAAATCTTATCTTTTCTCCAATTTGCTATCATGGCGGTTAGTAGTATCGTTTAATTGTTTTATGGAAAATTTTACAAAAATAAAAAAAATATCGGAGCACTTCTTCAGCTTAGAGCACCGGTTTAGCACAGCAAGGCGGATGAAGAGATGCGCGCGAGACAGACTATACCTGTCACTGTCTAACTAGAAACGTCAGAAAGTGACTGCGTGCGCGTGCTGCTGTGCTAGGCCTACTGGTTTTGTCTAGGTCAACGCATTTCTACACATTTGTTTTATCTTTGTAGTCAGGAACTACCGTGGAACTAATTCACATCGAAGCGAAATAAACGAACATCACATTCGGAATATTAATCAGTACGGTACATCAAGTTTACCTCCACGTACACAAATTAGTGATTGGTTTCGCTGCTAAATTGCGTTACATCGCGCTAAAGAAACCGGTCGAACGAAAAGGTTGAGAAAACTGACACTTTGAACACCCCTCCTATCGATATCAAGTAAATGCACACATGTCATAAAATGTGCAATTTGCGCATCGCCCGCTGTGAGGCAAATTATTGCACGCCCCTACCAAGTCATCACAATAGCGCCTGATTACTATAAGTTATTATAATGTTATGTTTTATACGAGTTATGATATTTCATGATAATTGTTTGTGCAAGTGTTCCACAGTACGGGTAAATGTCACGCCTAAAACTATGATTTTTGCACGTATGTCATGAGCAGAGAACTTTTTCGAAAAATGTACTTTATCGTATTATCAATTGAGAGTAGATGTTGGACTTGCAGGGATTTTTTTATTTCAATAGAAACCGCTTTCATAGAAGCTGTCCTATTGAGAACATACATACATACATACATATTCTCACGCCTGTGTTCCCATAAGGGGTAGGCAGAGCACATGGATTCAAAAATCCAGTGCCACGTCTAGCAAATTCAGGGTAACCAGATGGTTAAACGTGATATTGCAGTGACAGGTTGCTAGCCCACCGCCCACAATACACTAACCCTTTCCCAGAGTCGACTCTTACGAAACACACGGGAAGAAAGGGGGAGGTGCTATTCTAATCCGGCACCACACGGGAACAGAATCTAATAATTATAGTAAAATGGTATCTTCCACACATCAAGCTGTTTCATTGAGCTTTACGCAAACAAAAAACTAACACATATGGGACTAGATTCTACGAAATTTTGTAAATGTCTAGGTAAGCAGCAAGGCAGTTTTATATTCTAAACACTTGCCGTTTCACCTTCTAGCAATCAGACAGACCGGTAATGAATCCCGGTGGATTGCCAAACGATGCTGCGCTACCTTTTCTTGTATTAGGTTACAGTCGGACGTGGGAATGGGAAGATTGCAATCGGATGTAGGAGGTGTGATTCCCGTTACGAGATATGTTCCATTTAAGAATAGCAGCACTTCCTTCAATACAACAGTAGAAGAGTATCTGTTACATTCTCTAGAATTTAAATATTTATTGAAAAATACTTTTAAAAAATTACAAATTGAAATCGCTCTGTGATTTATATCTCCTTCTTTACCTCCACTAAAAACTCCCTTGCAGAAATATTACTAATACAATAAATAAGAATATCCGAGTGTCACTGAATTATTCCCCAACGGATGTAGTCTCCGATGATTCCGTTGAGTCTGTCCGCGGCGAGCTGGTTCGGACTCATCATCATGCCATTCACACCTTCAGTCTTCGTGTCTTCGGCATCCGCAGTCAGCATAGATAACATAGTCAGGCCTATAAACAGGCCCACGTACTTCGTCTGAAATAAAATCGTAATCGTTTACATCACCATAATTTTCAATCTTTTTTTTATCAGACTTTTGAACTTTTACTTTAACTACATCACCTAGTATATCAACATTATGCGTTAAATGAAACATACCTACTTCATCTCAAAAACTGTTTACGTTCTGTCATAAACACACCCTAGTGTACAGGAAGATTAACAGCAGCAAGCAACAACAAATAGCCTTGTAAAATCAGCGAAACACTCATTTTTGTAATGAAATAATTACAAAATGTACCACTAGTATATTTACCTCATCCAAATCCTTTTCATATGCCCCTCTTGGATACACTTTATCGATATCAACGTGAAGGTTCTTCAAAGCCAAAGTCAGCTCCTTGTAGTAATGATCTAAGAGCTGCTGATAATGGTACTTGCGGAACTGTGTGTCTGAACCAGAGAAGATGAAGTACATCAAGTCGGTAGTAAGAGCGCCAAGACGTATAGTTTGAAAATCTAGTAGGACTAATTCGAGTTTTCCATTCTGTAAAAGAAACATAAATTACTAATAATGATTTTTATTAAGGGCCATACTTGTATGGGTATGGGTGTAGTGTCGGATTTAGAATAACACCTTTCCTTTTCTTCCGTGGATGTCGTAAGAGGCGACTAAGAAAGTAGATTAAGCCGGTTTAGGTATAGGTGGCTAGCCACCTGTCACTATTATTATACCTGCCACCTCCCTCAAAACTAATATGCTAGAGACGGCCATGAAATGTGAAATAGTCTTATCGTTGTAGTTTTGTCGATGCAGCGTTTAGTATGACCTGGCATTTGAGAGTGCAGGCGTGATGTTTGTATGTACTTGTATGAGAGCCGAGCACTGCACTAAGATTAGTATCTACCTGCACTTGTGCTCTATCCAGAGATACAATATAATCAAACAAAACTTACTCGTCTTTTTTGCATCAGATTGCTTGGTCTAAAGTCACTATGAATAAGGAAACCATCTGCAGGAGGATTTGATACCCTGTTCAACAGTCTCAATAAATGATCTGTTTCAAAAAACTTTAACATCTTTTCCTTGTATTCTTCTTTCATCGTTTCTGTCCCTGTTTTAATTGCCTGCCCTACGTAAGCTTTTCTTACACTTTCTTCAGTTACCCTTCTTGGTATTTTCTTAATGATTCTGTCAAATTCATTTCGATTTTCATGTCGAAAAGCTAACCCCAAGGCATGAAACTTAGCAAGCACTTCCACACAATTTGATGCATAGTCCCAGTTGAACGTTTTCAGTCTGTCGAAATTACCAAAACCATAAGCAGCAACATTTTCTAGTGCCATTGTTTCTTCCATTTTAACAGCTTTATATCCATAATATTTAGGATATCTTAGTCTATCTTTCTCTTGTACGCCATGTCTATCATACATCTTTTCAAAAACAACCACAAGTTCTTCATAGAAACAACGTTCCGTTTCGTAAAGTATTTCAAACATGTTGTTTGTAGCAGCTCTCATTTCTTCACTGATGTTAGCAACTTTGACAAATAGCTTCAGATCGTCCTTTGGTGGGTGAGATATGTTGGCAATATAGAGTGCAGTAGTGAAATTGGCACCTCCTGAAGATATTGCTTCAACGCTCATAGTTCCGTTGCCATATCCTTGTTCTATGCCAACTTTTCCAACAAATTCTCGTAGTTTTTCTTCATTTTCAGCCATTATATTTAAACCAGACGAGTTGTTTGTTGACGCGTTAATACAAAATACTTTTGAAAGTGAAATAAAGCCAGTATTTATGCTTCAGATAAGACGTATGCGGTCGTGACGTGTGAAATCAGTTGTAAACCTATTTTCAGAATAACATCGGCATATAACTACGTCATGTGAAATGTTGTGTGAATGTGGAAAAATGTATTATTTAATTTATGACAGTTTGGTTCAAATAATTCTATAGTAAAGGACTGGTAAAAAAGGTTTGGTCAAAATATTTCTATAGTACAGGAGTGTGAACTTGCTGGTATGTTTTTGATTTTATTTAAAAACATTTTTAAGAAGAGGTAGAATAGCCAGTTATACAGGACTAAACAAAATCCATAAAAAAAAGCACACTATATTTTAACCAATAGTTAAATTTATAAAACAAAAACATCGTCAAAAAATAACAAAACTAGTAATTAATTCGTCATTTAGCAAAATAGCTGGTTTAAAGGTTTTTCATTACATTGATACACTATCTGTCCATATCGTATATTACCTATCGGTGTTACGGTGACACTACATATTGATAAAAATTATCAGTAAGTACCTACCTGACCTTAATGCGAACGACGACAATGTCACTGTACTTACAGCTTACAATAAGTATCTAGTGCATATTGTATCCGTGTAGGAATTTCAACTTCTGTTTTAAACTTTCGTGTTTCTCACACATATTTATAAACATAAATATATTTCAACTTCTGTAATTTAAATTGTGTAGTTTTCCGCTGTTGAATAAAGAGTATTTATATCGTTTTATATATTAACCACATGAAGATAAAGTTTGTTATTACATATATTACAAAATTCTCTCTCCTCGCCCGTGTGAGATAAGAATAACACTTCTCCAATTCTTACGTCATTGTTGTAAAAAGGGACTAAGGAACTAATAGGCCAGGGTATATTTTAGACGACAGGCTAACAACTATATTATACCTCTTTCATCTGGTTTTGTACCGAAAATTATGCTAAATGTGACGTTTAGTGGGTTCTGCCTTTCCCATTTAGAAACATAGCGCTATTGTATGTATGCCCTTTCTTCTCCTTAACAAAATCAACAATTTCTGAAACGGAACAAGGGCCATTTTAACAATATTTTTCCAAGATTACTTCCAAAGCTTTTCCAACAATTTTCCTTGTAATTAATAAAAAAAACCGGTCCATTAACATCATCGATCTCGAAGGCGATCCAAACAACCCTCTAGTGGATAAGCCGATGCAAAAAGAGGACTAAATGAGCCGTCTCTTGTAAGTGGTGAATATTTATGAGCCACGGCAAAAACAATGGCCGATGTTATTTTGGTTCAAACTAATTTCGCGTTTTCAGGCTCTGGAAGTTTGGATTTAAATAAATTGGTAGTTTCGGAATTGTTTCTGAACTTTAACAGTGACTAATTACATGTTGCTTTCACGCATCTGCGGATTGTGGACAACTCAATCGTGCGGAATTTGGATCAGTACCTAAGTATTTAGCTGTTTGGTAACTATAATAGCTCTGTCTATACTAAGTTTAACACTTGTATTTTTACATGAAACAGATCATCATTGATCTTTACACTAGATGAGAATGTTTCATCACTCTATTCGTATACGGTTTTGTTTAGTTTTCTATTTTATAGTTTGTGTATGAATCGAATTAGTTTTTGTATAGGTCAGTTAACTAAAGCTGGAACGTTCACAGTACTCACACTTGTGCATTTTCGCTATACTGTAGGTTTAAAATTAATAATTTTGATCAAATCGGGCAGACTTTTCATGACACGTATGCTGTGCAATGTCACGCCGCGTGCTAATTCACAGATAAGTACTACACAAATGCAATGCGGACGTCTGTTTTACGTGCCAGCTTTAGTTAACCGACCAGTAATAATTTTCTTTTTTCTGCAGCTAAATAAAATCACAACACTGCCCCACAGTAGGAATAAAAAACAAAAGAAAACCGTGCATTTGAATTGAGAACACCTCAACGAATATTCAAACTCATCAGAAATTAGCATAGGCAACAATCGAGCCGCGGAGTCGTAAGTGCAATAAACCAATTATAACTGTCATATTTCACGCTCCATATTTACATTTATATTGGAACGCATCGGACGGTGCCAAGCGGATTTTGAATTTAGAATAATAGACGATGGATGCTGGAAATGAGGAAAGAATGCAGTTGAGTCGCGCTCAGCGGTTGGTGATCAGCAGTGTAGTATGAACATGTTGATTTGATAAATAATGTGTTTGCATCAAAGTAGGTAGGTACCTATGTGGGATACTAAGGTTTTAAAATAGCAATAAAGTAAGTAAACACCCTTAAAGGTTACATTTTATAAAATTTCTCTAAAAGCTCGTACAGACAGCAGCAGAGAAAGGGAACAATACAATGTTTCATTACTAGGGGGCTACTTTTCTCTGCAGCTGTCCGTACACTTGAAACGATTTGACATATGACATACATCACACATGTAAATATTTATGTAAAATCCCTAATTAAATATGCAGAGCAGACATAACGCTACATAGACAAAACCATGACTATTTAACGATTAACGATTTTAAATGTTTTTAGCGATATAGGTTTGTTTGCCTAAAATACCTACTCGCGAGCTTCCTAATTATCCTTAGTTGCATCTTTGTTTCAACGTACAAAGCAATAGCCAAGTTTAGTTTCATACGAGATTTACAAAATCAAGATTCGCATAATAAAGAACACAATTCAGCCTCAACAGTTGTATAAAATATTTTCTCCGCAAACCCCAGAAGGCTAGACTGTAATTTGCCGTAGGACGTTAGTTTCATCGAAGACAGAATAAAGTCCGCGACATATGCGTATTTGCAATTCGGCCCACGGATGCACTCTTCTTGATTCCATTTGGGAATTACTTCGGCGCGAACACAAATCACTACTTTCATTATAACCGGGACGTGGCTTAGGATTCTGTATCTCTATACAGGATAATAATGAAATCCTTAACAATATCATAGATACATGTTTGTTAATAAAACTTAAAAATATTATTTGAGTAGTTTCTCGTTTTCTTTTGTTGGTAAAAAAATATGTGTCATCAAAGTTTTCCTAAAAAGTGCTAACTATATTGACACCACGCGGGCAACTGGATACAAGCTTCATCCCCCTTCGCCTTAAGCGGACCGCGTGCGCACATTCAATATTTTTTTGGGAATTTCCCGACGAAAAAAAAAGTGTTTTTAATTTTATTTTACTATCGTGCTGCGTTAGTAATTCTGAGTATCAGGAATTCATTCGTTACGGATTTATTTAGGTATCACCCTGTATAGGATCAGTCATCGCTATTTAATTTTGGAACTACGTCAAGTTGAGTCGTGTCAAACGTTCGGCGTTACGTGAGAGTATTTTCTGATGTTAGTTTTAATCCCCTGAAGGTTTAAACTGGTTCAAGTTTATAACTGTCAATCCGCCATCTCAATTTGATTTCCCTCTAAACCAATAGAACGCAGGTGTCCATTTGAAGTCGGTAGCCATCACCAATAAAACTTGAAATCCCCTGATAGAATAAAAATTCTCAACATGCGGCGTCCAAATAAATAACATTGACAGTAGCCATAATAGCTTTTCCACTGGCCGGTGGAGGCACGTTTTTTATCCCATTATTGTTTCTGAGAAATTGTAACAGTTTTGACGAGTGACCTGGCCGTTTTTCTTCCTCCGCTAGTCGAGTGGAATGAAAAATTTTCAAGTTGGTCCCCCTGCGGTCCCTAGGGTGCCGTAAAACTCCGTCGGACACGGGATAGTCCGCGGGCTGACCGCCGCCGGACAATTTGTCATATTCATATGTTAACGTCCCGTCTTTTCTTGCAAAAAGTGGATAACTTAATTCCGGGAGTCCGGCGGCGGCGTTATTCGATTTGCGGACATTCAAATTTCACGTCTTGTTATGGTAATACAGGTGTTGTTTCTGCGACGGATTTTGTGTTTGAGGGCTGGGGGTTAGCGAAGTTTTTATTTGGTTTATCTTGTTACTTCTTCGTGCAATTTCAATCAAATTGACAGGACGACCAGCATATAAATACAATCAATTTAGTTCTAAACCAATCATAGAACTTTTGAAAAGTAAACATTGGCATGATCTTCCTTATTAAGTAATGCGGTGTACAAAAGAGAAAAAATATTTAGTGGTACCGACCTATTATTTACAACTGGCATTTAACGATTATCCCACAAAAAACTGCTTACCATACTCGCATTTTCCTAAATCAAATTTATTGTAACTTGTGAAATATGCAACCGTCGCCAATTTTTCATACCAACGGCACGAGGGTGACCACACGGAAAAGCTCCGTTCGAATATCAATAACGCGGGGCAATTGATGACTTGTCCGATTTGTTCCGACGACTCGTTTCTCACTCGCTTTACGACGGACGTGTCCTATTCTGACGTTGCTGCTCGGTTACCCTAACCGGAGGTAAATAAAGTATGCTATCTAAGTGTTTGTACTGTATTTCTTGCTTTGGTATAAGTATTGATTTATGATGAATAGAGTAAACGTCCCAGTGTTCGACGCTGTACTAGTATTCGTCGTCATACATTGAGTTGATAATTATTAAGCCACTAATGACATCACATTACATAGTAAACTATTGTTGGCGCTAGTTAGTTTATTTTTATGTGGCTTTGATATTCTACATTACAATAATAGAACAAGAACTTGTTAGCATATCACCTATTTATACTCCGTTCAGTTTAAGATTAGATTTTTAACGGACAAAATTTTATTTTTCTTCAGAAATACAAAGGTAAAAACTGGAAATAGTATTGCAATTACACTTAAATACTGTTTGTTATAATGTTCTCAATACAAACTATATCACCATTTGTGGTGGCGCCTTAAGTTTAAATGTGTAAAGATTTGATCATTAAAAATCTAGTGTTACATGAAGCGGGGTATTGGTACTTTTCAAATTATAAATTGAGAAATAATTCATACTACCGAGTCAAATTGTATTATCTAATAGCTACACGAAAAGCCAGCGGGAACCGTTCTAAAACCCATAACACAATTACCATAATTAAATCCACTTCATTACCATACTTATCATTACCCGCTCATTACGCCTTACCATCCTGACACCCTGGCAAAGTAAACAGAATTTTTGTCACCATGTCCAACGAAATTAACCACAGTGGCTTGGATGACTCTAACTTATGACAGGCTCACACGCAACCGTGTCACGGTAATGACAGAATAATAAATTATGTTGTAATAACTTATTATAATGTGCAGGGCCTATGTCCCGGCGGCCAACTAATGGAAACAGGGTAAGTGGGTTTCATTAGCAAATTTACTAAATTAAAATGTTTGTAGTCATTTGTCTTTGGGGCGGGAGTTTGAATTAGGTGGTTTAATGTGTCAGTAACCCTTCCTATCTGGACACGTGCCGAACTGTATCCTATTTTAAAGAGAATTAAAATTTTAAATTCTTAACAGATTATGCCTATGAGATTAAACGGATACGCTCACGTCTTTAAAAATATTAGCACGATAAGTTTCTGGCCAATTTGAGAGCCATCATCGGGCGCTACGCAGAATGGCAGCGGCGGTGAACGGGTTGGTGTTAGTGTACGCGTCTTCTGGGTCTAGTACGTCGAGCATTAGCTCAGTGCAGTGTATCTGCTTCGTTTCAGTACTTTACAGATATTTAAAACTTGCCTGTAAGCACCGAGTAGGAGCACAGATACGAGCATTTTTAGGATTCCGTAGCCAAGTTGCAAATAACGGGATCCTTATTTAATATTGCTCACTAAACAAGCCTTTTTTTTTAGTTACAGTTTTTTATGCCGTCGCAATCTTCATAAAGAAGGCCCTGCGCAGACGACAGACTATCCGCGACGGACTTTTTAGTGTGTGACAGTAGAACCTATGGAATTATAATGCAGTAACGCACACGACGCGCATAAAGTCACAATGCATACAATCCACGCAGACTTTTTGTGCGCCGCAGACTCGATCGCACAAAAAGTCTGTCGTCTGCGCTGTCTAAGTCTTTACAGATTCCAATCATCGACTCGAATTTACTTAAAATTATATTGTATTAAAATACCCGTGCGGTATCGGGTTTAGAATAACACTCTCCATTTCTTCCGTGGATGTCTTACGAAGGGCTAAAGAAGATTTTAGGTGACAGGCCAGCAACCCGTCACTATTGTACTTCTTTCATCTATGCTTAAACCTAACATTGTCCTAAACTTGGCTCTACCCCGTGAGGTAATACATGCGTAATGTGTATGTGTGTATCATAATTTGCAGCTATGTGGTTACTTACATTTTTCAACGTTCCACTAACATTCCTATCGAACAAAGTAAGTTTTTATGTGCAGAAACTAATCGCAACACAAATTTCCATCCACAAAAACCAATAGAAAGGCACACTGAGGCAAAAAATAAGCCTCGTTCACTGTGATGTTTACTTAACTTTAAAACGGAATGACTAACACCATCACTAACGCAAACAGTTTAGTAGTAAACAAATGCGAACTGCTTATTATGCACCCTCGGGGAGAGGCTAGTATCAAAATAATTAATTTTTAATTACAATTTTATTACAGTCGCACATCCCATCCAATTACTAAAAGAAATATTAGACGCGGTGTCAAATTCTAATTGATTATAAAGTACAGAGATAAGAGTTGAATGTGGCCTTTACTTTAGCAACAAAGCTTGCTTTTGTATATACCTGTGTTAGAAAGTTGGTACCAATTGACATAAAAAATACTTAATTGGAAGAAATTGGTTGAAATTGCACTCCCAAATGGTAGGCAGAACACACAAAACTCTACACATAGACAAAACGATGACTAATTCACGTTTAAGCCACTTCTGATTTAGATTTTTTAGGTTTTGAGATGACAGGGATAATAGGGACAAGTTGCTAGCCTATCGCCTAAAGCATACCACACGGGTTATTTTAGTGTCACAAGTATCAAAACCATTATGTTGTACATCAGTCGTAGAACACTTTCTTCATGCGATCTCAGCTACAATAGGAGAAGTCCGGTAGAGTTTAGCAGGTGGACAATAGCCACTGCTCATAGAATGTTTTCGTCACAAGTATCAAAACCTCTGCCTGTACATTACGCTGTACACCAGCCGCAGAACACTCATGCCATCCCAGCTACAATACCCGTCACGGTTCCTTTACCGCGACCAAGTCACAAAAACCCTTTGAAAATTCCACTCGCGCGCCGCGAAGTGGAAATCTGTATTCCCGGCTCACCCGATACCCGCCGCGTTATCGCCTAATGCCACTTGGGATAGTTCTCAAAGGCACCTGTTTTTGTAAACAGAATCTATTTTCGGTACCGAATTGATAATGTTACGTGGCGTTTGATATGCGGTGACGTAGTTCTTCGCTTTGATATCGGAGTGCGTACGTGGAAACGGGGTGCGTTGAGCGCAATATTGTTTAAATTCTAAGCGCGGATACGTAAGGCGACTAAAAAAGCTGCGTATATCAGTCAAATTATTAAAAAATATTTTACAGGAAAGTATTCTTTCTTTTCTTTCAGATACAAATCACGGAGCTACATACATACATACTTGCAATACATCACGCCTGTATTCCCAAATGGGGTAGGCAGAACCCACCACGATCTTTCCACAATTAAACTGACGTGACGAAATAAACGGAAAGCAGATTTTTGACCACATCGTTACCCCCACTTATAGATTCTTCAGCCGGATGCCATGGCTCGTATATTGAGAGAGATTACAATGGTTTTAGTTAAAAAACAACACTGCAAGCTGTAAAAAACCTTTGTCACTTCGTTTTGTCTGAACGTGATAAATTAAAAACTGCCGAAGGTTGTTTTCTCTAGAATTTTTATGTATTTATAAACAGTAGGGACTATGTAAGGAAGCAAAAGATTAAAGTATAGATGAGTGCAGGTAAATGATTTTAAACATTATTAATATTAATAATCAATGTATTATGAACTCCATAATAAAAAAGACTCATTTTAGAATTAGCCAACTCAAAGGCTTAAATTACTTTTCATTTCCATAATAAACACGTAATAAAAGTAACTCTTTGCAACATAAAAATGCACTCAACACATTGTTCCTATTTATCAGTCGATAAATATGATAAAAAATATTATTGGGGCAAAAATGTGTCCCCCGAGATCGCGAGAGGTGCATTATTGTTTGTTTTATTCCGTTTCGAATGTGAAAGGATGTTTGCTGAAATTGTACGCAAATATCAAGATTTATGAACTAATATTTGGGGGATATATTTATGATTTCGAATGTAAGTAACAGCGTCAGTTTGGATTGGTATCTGATAAATATTAAGACATAGACTTCAATATACCTGTATAGTACATACATACATACATACATATTTTCACGCCTGTCTTCCCAAGAGGGGTAGGCAGAGCACATGAATTAAAAATCCAGTGCCACGTTTAGCAATGTCAGGGTAACCAGATAGTCAAACGTGATATTGCAGTGACAAGTTGCTAGCCCATCGCCCACAATACACTAACCCTTTCCCAGAGTCGACTCTTACGACACCCACGGGAAGAAAGGGGGAGGTGCTATTCTAACCCGGCACCACACGGGACCTGTATAGTATACCTACATAAAACTAAATAGACCTGATAGATGACAGATTTGCGATTTAAAGCACCGTGTTTGTATCCTAAATAAGATGTCTTTTAATTATTATTTTTTAAACTTTAATATTTTCATTAATTAGTCGAGATTAAGGACTGCACGATTTTTTAAATTACATTTAGAGCCTCTTACGACATCCACGGAAGAATTAAAGAGGTGTTATTCTAAACTGGACACCACGCGCCAGTTTTCTAATGCCAAAATGCACACTAATTATTGACTAAAAGCCATACTGTTTCCCATAGTTAAATGGCATGGGATACCCGGGTCCCTCGACAAGCCAAGTCGAGAATCTACCAGTTAATTAAGTTGAATCTTGACATGGGTTCGATGTGTACTTAGTTAAACTTGGCGGTGAAGCCATTTGAGCGCATGTGAACTGCTTGGGATTATTCGAAATATGAGCAGTTTGGATTAATAATGATTAATTATGAAATATTACGAGGAAAATGAAAACGTCAGATTTTTTCTGTACCTACTTCGTCGAAGTAAGAAACGTCTTTAAGGTTCCGTACCCTACGGGTAAAAACGGGGCCCCATTACTGAGACTTCGCTGTCTGTCCGTCTGTCACCAGGCTGTATCTCACGAACCGTGACAGCTAGAGAGTTGAAATTTTCACAGAAGGTGTCTTTATGTTGCCGCTGCATCAACAAATACTAAAATCAAAATAATAATAATAATAATAATTAAGGGGGGGCTCCCATAGAAAAAACGTGTTTATTTTGCTCTTTTTGGTACGGATCCTTTCGTGCGCGAGTCCGACTCGTGCTTGTCCGGTTTCTTTTATGTCTCATGTCATTGGCATTAAACATTTTGGAGACTCCTCTAGTATAATTTTTGGTTTAAAAACAGATGGAATAGGTATAATAGTGACAGGTTGCTAGCCTCTCGCTACATACTTAAAACTAATCCTAATTCGTTAGATGCTCTGCTCTGCCTACTCGTACCCCATTTAGGAACACAGCACAGGGTAATATTCCAGAATACACCTAGTGTTCATTTTGAATCATAAACAACAACCATAAGGTTTCAAATCAGAAAAAAGTCCAGAACGTACAAAACTTTTTTTTATACTATCACATTTCAGAACATTTAGGAAGATTATCTAATTGTAAGTAAACTGCAAAATTCACAAATTAATCACCCAGCGTCAACCAATATAGCGTCGGCCCCTGACACTCCCGTAATTGGTCGATTTACCTCACCAATAGCCTCTGTTTATTTTTCGGGTAAACATTGTCGTCAATAGTAAGGCAATAACAGGGTAAACGCGCCACAACGTCCTTATTTACTTATTGTAAACTCGCATGACAGGTGCCTTAATAGGCGGGATGACATGCGGCACGGCTGGCCAAAGAATATAAAATTTGAAGAATGTATTCTTATTTAGTTTATTTTGCTACTTTCAGAAATAAGGCCTAAAAGGCCTGTTTACAAAAAATAACTTACACTTTTAAAGCTTTAACGAATAAGATATTTTAAAAGTGAATTTATTTCCATGAGTTTTTCCTCCTTTTGAGTTTTCAATCCAATCAAGTTTCAATAGCAACTTTTACAATCCGTTAACATGAATATGCAGTTGCTTAGTTTTTTTTGTAACCATCTTTTTTTCATAACACTGACAAATAATAATCCGTCGTAGTTTATTAGGAAACTTCGTATATTCGTTATTCTGACATTTGACATTGTATCTATCTTAAAAGAGAAGGAACTAAAATTACGAATAGCAAAATCTGTTTATCAGTTAAGATAACCGAGAGCCAAAAAGTGGAACCGATTAATAAAAAAATGATTGTGGAAATAATTCGAAACCCGAGAACATTGACTGACAAGTCAAGTGGTGCGGCCATTTTGATAAAAAAAAAGTTAAATGGTAGACCCTTCACTGGAATCAACGCGAATCTTTCGTACATTAAGCAAATGACCATTTTACGGTTCGCTTTTCAATTGAAGGGCTGAAAAAGGCATGAGTTTAAAGCAAAAAAAAATAGTTCTCAGGGTACCACGATAAACAAATTCTACGGAGACGGAGCCGCGATTAACGTTCTATAATTCCTGACTGGCAACATTATTTGTGCTTTATTCGCAAAAAGACAAGCTTCCAAAACTTTTTTTAAATTGTGTTCTACAGTATGTAATCTATGGGCCACAGAAGGCGGGCTCGAGGGAAATCGGCAGCCGACGGAGGCGCGGGCGCGCCGCGGGCCAAATTAATTAATTACATATCGAACATATTAACTCGTGGCATTTATAGGCTGCACTAAATTTAAGTGAACTATGCTGGTCGGCTTATGGTATAGCGAAGTCTTGTACCGGAGGGAATGAACTAAAAGTTTCTCTTTTTTTTTCGATTTAATTTTTATGACCAATAATTAGTTTTTCACTTCTCATGCTCGTAAAGTGTTTCTTTAGTCTCTACATAGCGGGACTCAAACTCCTTTTTAAGCTCTAGGGGCTAAAGTATTTTTTTTTTAATTTCCCTTAGAAACGCCTTAAACAGCCTTTCACCGTGTTTGTGACTGTAGGATTAGCTATAAGTATAACTTGAAAACAATTTTTAAGCTTATTATTATTACACTATGCATAATACTTATTATAATTAAATAAATTAATATTCGTAATCAATAATCGTGTTTTGCGAAATTTAATAACTTTTTAAAGTTTTTTTGGCATAGTGACAATTACCGCCATTTTTATAAACGTAGAAATAACCTCAAAATGACAATGAGGCTATTTTTACGTCCTAATTATAATAAGTATTAATACATTTTATTATGCATAGTGTAATCACAATAAGCTTAAAAATTGTTTTCAAGTTAAAATCTGTTGGCTAAATATGCAAGCATTCAAAGCGTCACTTTACAAAAAAAAGTAAAAGAAAAGAAAAATCCGCGATTTTTTTTTTTATTTCTTTGGTTAGATTAAAACATACTTGTACATAGGAAGCTTTGTTATAATAAATATTGTATTCTTTTATATAACAGAACGTCGTTTTTTTCCTCGCATTCAAAGTGAAAAGTAGAGTGTTTAACGCGAGACTAAACAACTATAATGACTTGTTTTAGTCCCTTGTTGAACAATCTACTATTTTTTATCACATTACCTAGGTTAATAACTGTTTCGGGGGCCATAGAATTCCCGGTGGCGCTAAAACTAAACCAAAAGAAAAAGAAATTTTAAAGAAGTCATTACGTATTTTGCAACATACTTTGTAGTTAACAAAAATAAAACATTGCCGTTTTTATTCTTTGCAATTTCTTTGATCTTCATCTCAAGTTTTCTGAAAATAAGAGTTTTGGAGTGCTATTTACTCTTTCTACACCGAATAATAAGCTCTAATACAGTTTCTAAGTACGTACCCGACACGCATTATACAGCTCTTGTACAGCAACATTTCTGAACTATCGAGCCCATTAAGCATTCACGCATTTCCTCTCAACCCTTAGACTGCTTAAACGCTTATGTTGCCTTAATGAATCTTGAATACAGGTTTTATTAACCAAAAATTAAAAATCCTTCATTCCAGTTTTTCTCAAAATTATGCTGCTTGCAATACTCTCTTTTAAAAGTAAAATACATTACCAACCGACGCTACGTTTTGTAACAAAATCGCCACCAAATAAACACTTTAACAATTCAGTTTCCAATTTTCTTCTAACAATGGAATCTGCAATTCCGGCCACATAAGCATCTTTTGCCGGTCACACGACACCGACTCCATTCTCGCCGCATTGTCCGAAACCTATTCAAAATACTGCTTAAAGAAAACCTTAGTAGAACTTTGGTGTGGTGTACTAACGAACCATTGACTCTTGATCGGCCATAGAACCTTTTTAACCGACTTCAAAAAAAGGAGGAGGTTCTCAATTCGTCGGGATATTTTTTTTTTATCATTATTTTTTTTTTTTTATCATTATTTTTTTTTATGTGTGTTCGCTGATTACTCGAAGACGCCTGGACCGATTTGAAAAATTCTTTTTTTGTTTAAAAGGGTATAGTTTCCAGGTGGTCCCATTGCCAGCATATCTTGATCTGATGATGGAATATGAGGGAAATCGAGGGCAACCCTCAAATTTTATTGGCACAGGTAATGTTTTTAGTACATTTTTCAAAGCTACACCAGTATTTACGTCTGGCAGTAAAAAAATATGACTGAGCTGATGATGGAAGGTCAACTCCTTAATGCTTAGGAGTTAAAGGATAATTCTTTCAATACTGAATGCACCTGCAGACTGGAAATTATAATTTCAGTAATTAGTGAGGCCTGCTGGTGATGGAAGGTCACCCTCATTATTAAACAAATGCTTTCAGTATAGCCCAAATTTGAAGTCGGTTTTTTTTGTTTAAAATTATTATAGTGAACGTCATAGTGGCAACAAAGGAAATCTTTGCTACGTTTATTGTGACAATGTTCTGCAGTGGGTTGGAAATCAATCGGTTCGAAGTGTAGGTAAAGAAGGGAATGTTTTTTATGGGGATCCTTTTCTTTTAACAGTCATTAACACTGCGAATACTCGAATATTCAGCACCATCCATCTGACAACAAATGCGCCAAAAGATAAACAAATAAATAAAGTAAATGATGTGATGAGAGTAGCGAATCTGAAAGTAATATACTTAGGTATAATACGTGTATTTAGTAATACTTTCTTCTAGATTAGCTCGACGCGTTTCGGGCCAATTCTTAACCCATAATCGAGCGCAACGCGCCACAGCGACAGCTACTAGATGCGTACTAGATCTAATTTCGGTATAAAGAAGTCATTGTATCCATTTTGTTTCACTATTAGAGTCTCACGGTAGCTTTATGACCATAGTAAGTACATTAACGGGCATTAGCTGTAAAAATGTTGGTTAAAACTACTAATAAAACACAAACTATTTTTTATATAAAACCCTAAAAACAGCCTTAGTAAAGATATTCACACACGCTTCGAATAACCTCCCACAGAATCCTCTGAAACGTCAAACGTACTTTAGAACAATTCGCAGCGCCGTTAGAATAGTCTGTAAGTGCCAACAATGGCGACACCGCCCTATCGCAACCGATAATGGACCGTGAACTCTCCAGGCGCTGTCTGTCTGTCTGTAAAGGTCTTGCATGCTGTTACTCGGATTTGCATATTGGATACAGGAAAGTTTGGGAGTGGGATTTAGGGATGTGTTAAATTAAGACATTTTCAGCACTCCATTAGGTATCTATTATGGTAACTCCTACATTATTCCCAAAAAAAAGTTTTTACTATAGTGTTAAGTGTACACAAGGGCAGATTACAAAGAGTGGAATTTTTGGGACACAATTTTTATCATGACATGCGTTGTCTAGTTTAGAATTACAAGCTATTTCGACTAGGATACCAATCAGCTACTATTATACCTCTTTTGTCTATGTTCAAACCTAAAATTATGCGTCAAATAGTCATGGTTTTGACTATGGAACGTTCCTTGTTGTCTACCGCCTCCATTTGGGAAATACGCGTAATGTTTATGTTGGTTTAAGTTATACATATTTTTGACCCATTGGAATGGGGAGAACCTGTGGTTTTGAGTAATGTTGCGAAATAATGTTGCACATGGAAAAAATTCAGAAAAATGTTTAAAAGGGCTGCGAGCTAACGCACAAGACCAGTAAATTACTGGATGATTTGTTTTTTCTTTTTAATTTTGATCACTGGCCGAAAATGATACAAGCACATTGCTTTTTCACCGAGCAACGAATACTGGCCAGTAGCATTTGCGATAACCGAAATCAAATTCAAAATGAGAACGTTCTCGAGGTGTCCGTGCATTCGGCCAATAAAAGCAGCCGCAGTATAAACATCGGCCGCGTAACGACAGGCCGAGGACGGCCGAGGGAGCTGGGGGCAAATTGTAAATAGTGCTGCTGCCGTTTAGTTTGCAATATTTGTGCGGTGCCGTGTAGATGGAAAAAGAAGGACAGAGTAGATAGCGGTACAGAAACTTATTCAGGTGTAGTAACTGTAGGTAGTCTATTTTTTTAACTCCTGATAAAAACTGTTACCAGATGCTTAAAAAGTGAAAATTGCACCGATTTAAGGTTACGATTAATTAAAAGCATACCAAATCTTTCAAAGTCGACAGTTTTCTAACTAACCTACCTACACTGTTGTAGAATAACTGCTGGTATTCTTTAAAAAACCTTTGTTAAACTGCTTCATGCACCAGCGTGCTCAAAGTCTTGATGTTTCTTATAAATTCGCGGATGAATCCATTAACATGAATCTCCGAAAATAAACGTCTTAAGTATTCTTCAAGACGTGATCTATTACGATTATTGCCGCATCAGAATGATAAATATGCTTTCATATTGTACGGAAACTTTGACACATCAACGTTACAAAAGTCGAGAATTACATCTCAGTCGGCATTAAAGATAAGGTCTCTAGACAGTTGTGGGTGTAAAAATATTTAGAGATTAACTCGTTAGATTCTAGATTAATCAACTTGGCACAGATTCTGTCCAAATTCTATTGCTTACCTAGCTCTTAGAAATTCTAACCGTAAGATCTCTCTGTGCCCAAACCTACTCTGTACGTAAAGGGTGTACAACACGGTATCGAAAACGCTGATGTGTGTAAGTCGACGGAAATTAGACGTTACGACGGCGGGGAATTGCCTCCGCGCGATCCTTCCGACAATGTGGGATTAGTAGACGAGGTGTAGTTCTATTTTTAAATATACCTTTGTATTTTTTTCTTGTTTTAATGAAATAAAGTTAGATTACCTGAAATCCAACGTGACCTTAGACTGGGTCCGTAGAATTGAAAATAAAGCTTTTTAACGTTCGTCTTCTGTCTGTCTGCGATGGCCAGAGTTTCGGTGTAATACTACAAAAGACGGATAGGTACCTACAGAAGTCTTCAGAAGTCTTCAGTCTTCTTCAGAAGTCTTAAGCAACATACACGTAGACCCGTCTCACAGAAACGACATCTCGGAACAGTCGGGACTAGTCCGAACGCAATGGCCGTCCGCTTGAGACGCGCGTTTGTGAATAAGTAAGGCTAAGCGCGCACTACGACTTTTTGTCGCGCGACACGATTTTAAAATAGCGCTGTCCATACTGATTTTTTTATCGTAGTGCGCGCGATGACATATAAACCCTTACGTTGCATTTCTGCGACAAAATTGTCGCGCGACAAAAAGTCGCAGTGCGCGCTTAGCCTAATTCAAAAAAACTTGAAACAAACCATTATATAAATATGCCTAAAACCATGATCAGCAAGACTACTTTGTATTATCTAAAGCGGTCGCAATCTCCATCGAATTAAATTTGACAAATACAAACCAATCTTTCTTTGAAAGGCAATCAAATGGTACCTTGTAACGGCACGACAATCGAAACCAATGCCCTGGCACGAAAGTTTTACCAAAAATACTTACGTTTAGCTTATGTAAGCAAAATGGATTTTACACGAAATCATTTTACCGAAACGCTCGGGATCACAATCGCTTTCCTCCGTCAGGTCCATACCGATTGGAGCGCGAGACAAACCCTGCCACTGCTCACCTATGCAACTACCGTATTTTCACAATTACGTCACGGTCACGTCCTAATCGCGTAACTAGTGACACGCGTAATTTAAGCACGCGTGGAATTTACGTCACAGCGTTTAGTTTGACACGTGTGACGGAAAGTGAATAGGGCAATTTATGCCGTGCACTGTTGGCTTCCAATTAGGTCTTTTCGGATGGCCTAGTGGAGGGCCCTAAAGCTTGAGGCCTTATTGATGAAAAGGTGGTTTTTTCAGAGTCTTTTGGACGTTTTGAGGGATATCGTGTTATTTGTAAAAGTAAAGCTGTAGCCCTCAATTGGGGCCGCTTATAATTCGCTAACTGCTATGAACTACGCATTTTCATGCGTTTAAATCAGCCAAAGACCTCTTAAGGCGCAGCGCAGACGACAGTGTTTTGTGCGATCGAGTCTGCGCAGCAATAAAATTCTCTGAATGGCGCGCTGACATTTCCACGAAACTCTGAATGGAAATTCCTGGAAACTGTCAGCGCGCCATTCAGACAATTTATTGCTCCACAGACTCGATCGCACAAAACACTGTCGTCTGCGCAGCGCCTTAGGGTCTTCAACTGTCTCCACACATCAAAATTGGTTATCGGTTGAATCGTGAAAGAGTAACAAAAGAGTGACTTTCGTAATAATAATTGCGTAGGGAATTAGTACTTACTAATTCAATTATTTTACTAAAAAAAATACTCCAAAGTGACGTTCCTTATCCTGGTTATATACTCTCTTAGCTATGTTTTCACCACTTCATTAAGAGGAAACATTACTTTGCAACATGTTCAGACGTAGACAAGGCGTTTCACGGCCAAAGGCCGTTGGAGGGTTTGTCACGTATCTCTAATCGCGCGTCACGCACGATAATTGTCACATTCGCACATCCGCACTCCGTTTACATCGAAGGGAACCGCCTTTCGGTGGTTAGAACTGGTTATAACCGGATAAGGTATTGAGGTTTTGGGTAATGTTTTTACGTTTACAGTTTTCACTGTAATGTTCTTAGTACTCTAGGTTCTTTGACTAGTCCTTGATTGATACTTAACTGGGATAATGCTGCAAGAATTATGCTTTATTAAAATTGAAACATTTTCGATTAATGGATATTCCAAAATTGAAACCTGAAGTGTCTCATGTAAGAGCGTATTTTTCTTACAGAAAAATAATGTAACTGGCCGGTAACAAACTTTTGCGAATTCCAATATTTGAAAAAAGAACAACAGTCATTTGTCTCATCCGTATTCCGCGCCATCATCTAAACGGCAGGGGTAGCCAACCCGCGTAATTAAAGCGCGAGGAATAATTCACGGACCGACAAAACGAGGATTTTAATACGCAAATGAAATAATTCCTCAGATTGATGACGCGATTCCTCGCGCCTCGTTTTTTCACCCACTTTTTTCCAATTGGGTTTTAATTATGTTTTATGGACTCGCGATTCGCAATTTGCCGGATTAACTGTTTTTAGGTGTTTGTTGGATTTCGCATTTTGTTGATCACGACATTCGTGATTAAATTGCTAGTGAAGTAAATAATCTGGCTACATTTTGCTACAAATTTTACGACTGATTTAAGACATAAGATTCTTAATGCATGGCTATATGGGTATGTACAAAATACTCTAAAGGCAAGGTCTACAATTTGAGTCCATTAGCAAAAAGACGGTCGACCTGACTAATGCGCTCGCTCTCTAATTAAGGTCGGTCCAACTTGTCCCAAACTCACGGACATTCAGGGAATATGTAGCATTATAATAATAACTCCAACTTTCCCGGTCCGAAGTAACATACGCATAAAACTCAACGTTCAGACTACCAACCCAAAACCACGCAAAGCGCCACAGACTGTGGATTCCCTACAACGAATAATGAGTATACAAGCAGAACGCACACTTTGCATGCTGTGTTGAATTTAGTCTGTGACGGTTACTTTGCTATGGGGCCTTGTATTCTGTAGGGTGTTTTAAAATGATATGCGTTTCATTTATAAACACAGAGACGAGCGCGACCCGCCAAACAACCTCCCCCAGGAACTAAACTTTCCGTCCACCTAGCGACAATATTTGAAAGTTATTTCAGCGTTCACAACCCTCATAGGCGCCGTTAAAATTTTCCCTACCACCTTATTCATAATACACATGTTGATCGTCCCTTTTCATCCCAAAGAGACGCAATAAGTGCGAGTGCGTCAGGGATATTCGCAAACTGACATCTCTGAATTAACGGTGGTCGGCTCATGATAATTTACATATTTAGGTGAAATTAACCTCGCTGCGTTAAATTGTATTATGAATATTAATAGCGTGCGTGTGCGAAATGTATTATATTATATGGTTTGAGTTAGTATCATCTTTATGGCTCAGATTTTGGTCGGAGGTCTGGAGCGATATTTATGTGGCGCAAGTTTGTACACATGCCATAATGCATTTATTTGCGAGGGAATCTGGAATAGAACGATAGATTTGGATGAGGCATTTTAAAATGTTTTTTTATTGTTGTCGTGACCATAGTCGCAGTAACGCGGGCAAAACGTCGATATAATTAAAACTATTTTAAACAGAACGTCGAAAGTGAACAAGTCCCGCTTAGTGATAAATATGCGTCACAAATGTCACATATCGTTAAGTGGGTAAGGTTCAAAAAAATTGTACATAGTTAAGGGCTTTAATAAAAACAAATGTTAATTGATTCTTTTGTGTTACGACAATTACCCATACATTTTGTATAGGTAATTTTCGTTACACAAAAGACGCGATCGTGATTTTGTTTTTATTAACCCTTAATTTATGTACAATTTTTTTGAACCTTACCCAAGTATTGATTTAAATTATAAACTACACTAAAATACATTTCAGCTCTGTCTGCTATAGGTATCATAAATGTGAATGCATTTGTTATTCACTTATTTTCACGCCGTCGTAGTTTTCGTATTCCAGCCCAAAGCCCCTGACATTTTTTCGTCGTCGCTGCAAACATTCCCCGCGACCTTACATTATGCTAAATTCTTAACAGGATACTCGAAACTCGGGGCAAAAATGTAAACGGGCGAGGTTTATTTGGTTATCTAATAAAATATTACGAGCTTTGACAAGCGCCGCGGGCTGCCCTGCGACTTTATCTAGCGCCATATCTAGCTTATATTTAATCAAGGAGCTATGTATTATGAAATAATTGCATAAAACATTTGTTAAGTAGGTATCTTTTAAAACTCAGACTAGCGACTAATCCATTACAAATTAAATATCGAACGTTAGTGTTAAATATGTACTTGACAATGTTTAAGAAAACATGTCTCCGATATTATTACACTATAACAAAAGAGCGACGCTAAAAAGTTGCGAACTAAATAAAGTATGGTCACGACAAATTAAAAAAAAAACGGAAATCTTTATAGCTGGCTGACAATAATTTGGAGGGCTGGAAAAAATCGAGGGGTTTAAATTTAATTTTCGAACCGGAACGACGTGAAATATTCCCCGCGGCTGAGTTCCAAGTTCAAACGTCGTTAAACAACATCTTACAAAAGTCGCTGTTAAAAGTTGAAGTAAAAATTAAAATTGGAACACCACGACGCAATCGCGAGGTACTTTAATTTCGAACGGTCGGCGTCACGGGAATACCTTCTAAGACTTTGTAGGTACTTTTTCGTACACACTCTATAAGAGGGCAACAATTTTTAACAATATGCTTTTATTTGCCTTCGCAGAAAATTTAAGAGCTTCAATTATTATCACTGGTGCGGGGAATGATATGCCTCCTAAGATCAAATTTAGCCTTGTTTAATTAATTAAAAAGAAAATCCCTTGATATGTTGATGTTTATTTTTTTTGGCAACACCTAATTTAAAATATTAAATAAGATAAACGCGATATTTAGAGGTTTCCCTCGACCCGACTTGTACGCGGTAATTAACGGACTCTCCTCAGGGACAGGCTGGGTCCGAACGCAATATATTATATTCCAGATGACAATCCTGAGGGGTCAATGTTTTGAAGGATGATACAGAGTCTAAATATCTCTCGGATACAGTCCGCACTTGGAATTATAAGTAACTAACTGATTCCCGTGGCTTCGCTTCCGTTGTTTTTTTTTCTACGTATGAAACTTGTCCTGATTTTAAAATGAATACAAAAATCGCTTCACCCGTTCACTTGTATTTCTTTTAACGAAAAATCTTGCCAGCCATTTTTTTTTTGTTAAATTTAGGTTACTTTTTGTATCGTATATTGTGATAGTACGTACCTACTTGATTTTCCAAACAATTCCTTGTTTAAAGAAGTATGTCTAGACTGCCTCATGAAAAAGCATTAGGTAAAGATCACCACTGGAAAAATAAATTGATTATCTTTACCCAGTGTTACCTGCATGTTATTTTATATTTTATTTTATTATATTTACGTGTGATTATGTGAACCTGAAATAAATCGGTTACATTTTTTAAAGTCCTGAACGAAACGTGACTTTCATTGTTTTGTCTATACAGGGTGGCCGGAAATTGACTGTAAATATTTTAACCAGTGGTCGGATCACAGACTTATATCGAACTAGATACCGCGAGTTCCTGCATTTGTATGAAAACCAAGCGTGTCACTTTTTCTCAACGGTAGGTATACTAGGTATCGTCACATTAGCTCTTTAGTGATATGAATTGACAGTCCGAGTGAAACTCATTCAAAGATGATGCCGCCTTATTCAAGTTATCTTGTCTCTAGGCAGTTAAACCTAATCTAAGCGTTATAAAACTAAATAAAATCGCGTCAAAAGAGGAGCATTGCTCTTCCTTTTGGCACGCAAAGTACAAACACTTGAGTCATCTAGTTCGATATAAATCTGTGGGTCGGATATACGCGTCTGAAAACCCCTGTGAAATATATCTGGAATTTTTTCATTATTGACCTTGTGGGAGACAATTGTTTCATCGCTTTTCAGGTCAATACTCCCTGTATTTACTTATGTTATGTCCTATACGCAAGTCCCATAGGCCGGCGCGGCGCCTGTCGTACGATAATGTGATGCTACGCGTTCGACTAAGAGCCGGAGTACAAAAGACTTGGCAACATTTTCAGATTTCCATTTTTTTTATGTAAATTCTGGGAAAAAACCTTGACAGTGGTTTTCAGATGCGTTTAATTGACAATTGGTTAAAATAAATTTAAAATCAATTTCGGACCACCGTGTATAACGTTTTGTGTGCCTACCCCTATTCTGGTATGATGTTTAAACACGTATGTATCACATACAGAGTGTCGCTTCTATCTGCGTTAGTCTTATCCAAGCCGAAACCTTTATCCATAAAAGTTCCCGTAAAAGAGCTCCGTAAAGTTGACGAGACGCTTCGGAACAATCGGGCCTGATTTAATTTTCATAGTTTACTGCTTACGGCGCTTTTATGATAACTGTGCCGTCGGTTGACGATTAATCCTTTAATCTTTGATGAGTTGAACAACTTTGGCGATAGAGGGCGTTGTAGCTTCTTTGTGGCGACACGGCAAATCAAAAGTATTCTGTCCGTCGATTTGATTTTGAGAAAAAGTTGTTTACGTATTCTTTTACGTGTGGTGTCGGGGTTAGAATAACAACCTCTTCGTTTATCCCGTGGATGGCATAGAGGCGACGAAGGAAATTATATTGAGGTATGCTGTAGGCTAGGCGACTGGCTAAGAACGTCACTTAGATAGGTACCTCTTTCATTTATGTTCAAATCAAAAATCTTATAGAAGAGACGAAGTAGATAGTGAAGAGACAAAAAAGAGGGATGTTTAATGTTGAATGTGCCTGTATCTCTGTTTGTTTGTGACAATGTAACTCCATAACTCACAACCATTGTGATTTCTTAAAATAGACACTTGACTTTTTTTTCGGTGTGATAGTGATAATTAGTCAAGTTTTTTAAACATAAAACTACCGTGAGACTCATATTAAAATAAAGCTCTTACACTCATGGAGTTATATCGAGATTAGCTCGACATGTTTCGGGCCAATTCGTGATCCATCATCAGTGGCAATACTCCACGGCGGCTACAGGCAGTTGCACCCTGATCTAGTTTTTTTTACACATAAAAAACACCACTAATTTAAATAAAATGCTAAAGCAGCCTTATTCGACTCCAAAAGGAAATAAATTGTTAACCGAGTGTTTATTTATAAAGAAAAATCGTAAAACAAAGGAATTATACGTATTTCCACGTGTCCCAAAGCACAGAGGCGGTACCCATCTAAATCTTGCCCTGACATTTTTATAAGAGCTTCTTCACCCCTATTGCTTAGACCGAATTAGCAATTACGTACCGTTGGCAGCCACGCGTGCAGTTTTCCTGCTTCATTTTGTGTAGCAAATAAAATAAATAGGTACTACTATTATCTACTTTTAACTTTTTATATATTTTTTAGGGTTTCGTACACAAAAGGTAAAATCGGCAGCCTTTTACTGAGACTTCGTTGTCCGTCCGTTCGGCCGTTTGTTAGCACGCTGTATCCCAAGAACCGCGGTAGCCAGAGAGATGAAATTTTCACATATTATGGATTTCTGTTGCTGCTATAATTACAAGTAAGTACCTACTATAAACAAAATAAAATTAATATTTAATAGGGGCTCCCAACTTCTATACATTTTCTTTAATAATTCTTTAATCATAAATAATAAAATTTTAATACTATAAATATTTTTTATATTTCTCGACATCAAACTTGGCAAGATTTTTTTGTGGTGGAGGTAAGTTCGCGCATCGCTTTTTATCTGGAAAAATGCAAACTAATTCATTGTTAGCTTCATTAAACGATAAAAGAAATCTTAAATTAAACCTTACCTTAACGATTCACAATGTTTAAAAAATTCATCCAAATATCTCGAAAACAGCAAAAAAGTTTCGCATCAAAACTAAATACTTACCTACACCATTTTCCTTGCTGCCCTTACTACGCGAGCCCGCCGTAACTAGTGTTTTTCACACAAGTTTTATGTGCTATTATTTGTTACGAGATATAAAAGTAATCCCGTCCAGTTTATGGCCTGGTCAGGCTGCTACATAAACTCTACCCCTTTATGTTATGTTGGACTGTAAAGTCTTACCTATGTGTTGGGTTGTTTACACAAAGGTAGTTCGGTAAAAAAGGTTTGATGGAGCGTATAGGTTTAATTAGTTTGAAGTTATTTTGCAAAAAAATGTTTGTGAGCCGTTATCATAGTACCGAAGCGAGATTACTTGCTTACAGTCAGGACTAAATTTCACATCATGGGCCTGTAATAATAAATATTATTTTGTTATTTTCTCCGACATTTTATAATGTTTTATTTAATTTTAAATACAATCGTATTTATGTTCGAATGTGATAAACTAACTTTGAAAGTACAACGTGGCAAATTTTTAAGTAATGGGATACGTTCGGGCATCGCTTTTCCATGATGTGGCCACAGTATCGGCTATTATATTGCTATGCATATTAACTATGGCTATTAGGCTACTAACGTTTTCAATTTTTACACAAATAGCGGCAATTCGATTGCGACCACGGCCGCTCGCCGAAAGCTTTCGAAATTCAAAGTTGTTTACGCAATAAATCCAGTGTGCTCTCTATTCTGCCAGTTCGTAACTTAACTTTTTTAATTTTTAAACACAACCAAGACTGTACGTACCTACCTGCCAGTAACAATTCCATTTAATGGGTCGCGGAGTGATTTTAACGTACCATCAAACGGACGGTGATTGCGGAAGGTGCCGTGATGGCGAACGGCACGTTAACGTTTATTGACGGACGTGGTGAGGCGATTGGCAGATTGAGGGTCGGGGAGAATTGGTGATTGCGGCTGCGAAATGAGTACCTAAGTTACCTTTGTCTTTTTTGGTTTCATTGTGTGCTAAACTTTTTGTTTTTGTCCGTATACCAATAAGAAAAGGTGGCACGAAAATTGTGTTAATTATTCGTTAACCATTTATATCTATTTCTAGTTAGTGTACACTTTATTAATTTACTTCATCCAAAAGTTGGCTTCATGGCTTAATTTACTATTTAATTGTGTTACGTATATTTTATAATGCAACATTTGGAAATGACAATGAAATTAGCTTCAAAACGTAACAGATAGGGCATTATGGATTCATGAGCAAAAATTACTACGTTTAACCATCTGGTAGGTAACCCTGAAATTGCTAAACGTGGCACTGAATTTTTGAATTCATGTGCTCTGCCTACTCCTTTTGGGAATACAGGCGTGAGAATATGTGTGTATGTAGGTATGTGAGCAAAAATTAATCTCGAAAAGACCCAGTTAAATAAGTACATACTTAGTTCTCTCTTGAAAACGAGTGAATAAATATGCCATATCGACCCTACCTGCCTTACCCGTAGCTTTATTCTCTAAAGTAACAACTAAAATCTTCGACGGGTTTTAGTTACGTTACAGAATAACACCACTGCGCAGTATTCAAAATCTATTATTGTTACCACCTCACCACATAAACTCGAAGCAATCCAAAACCCATTTACCACCATAAATAAAAGAGGTCTCACGCGCCCCATACCTTTCAATTTCTACATATTGCACCTACAATATTCCCCGGTCTATACTAAACAACTGTCATTTTATTTTATCACCGCCTCCGCGTAAACTCGGTAGTGATAAATTTTAATGTCTCAAACGAAATATTGTCGCGTAGTAACGCCTTTAAGGTACCGGCCTTACAGGGTCTGTAAATTTTTGAACGCGGAATTCATTTGTTCGTCTGAAGTTTGGCTGAGTTCGATGTTTGAAAGCGCTGTAGAACACTTTTATAGTTTTACTGGCCGTAATGGAAGACTTATTTATGAATAATTAAATTTTAATTTAAGAATCCTGGGGTTCTTTCGCTTGTGTTTTGTTTGTGAGTACTAGTACTAGGCAACTTACAAAATGACGAATGGATCGTTCGTTCCGTCAAACAGAATAAATGTGATGGTTTACTTTATATTTATAATGCATCGGTTTTAGAATAACTTTACTGCTCTCCATTCTTACATGGATGTCAAAAGAAGCGACAAAAGAAATAGGTTGAAGTATGTTTCAAGCGACAGGTTTTCAACCTGTAATTATTATACCTGTGAAGTAAAAACCTAAAAACTATGCTGGAATTGGCTTCAAAACTTTAAATAGTCATGGTTTTGTCTAAGCGCCGTTTCATGCGGCCTGCTTACCACATTTAGGAATTCAGGCGTGATGTAAGAATGTTTTCTTTGTAAAATAGATCATCGTAGTCATAGAGGTTTACTAAAGTACAGGCAGGAATATTAGTATATTTATGAAATACTTATAAACAGAAGGAACTAATCTTTCCAGGCCTAGGGAGCTATAAAATTATGCAAGCTTTTCAACTTGTAACCCATTGTAAAGTGTCTTTTTAAAACTTTCGAACTTTTAAGCTCCGTCGTTCAAAATCCCGGATCGGTCTCGAGAGATTTTCCCTAAAAAATTAAGGCACAAAAGAATCCGAAAAAGTTACAATGTCCCCTCTTTTGGAAGAGTAAACATTTTACGTTCGCTTAGGAGCAGGTCGGAATTAAAAAAATTGGCGTTTGTGTGCGTACAGATTTGGATCGCTACGGTCAGAATATTTTCGAGCATATCACACCTGTATTCTCAAATAGCAAGAAACGGTACACAGACATGACCAAAGAAGATTTTTAGGTTACATGAAAAAGGTTCAAAAGCGGCAGGTCAGCAGTGTGTCGCTTAGACTGTCGCTTAGTGTTTTATGACATCCACAGTTAAAACGGAAAGGTGTTATTCTAAACCGACATCATTCCGGTCGTATTTTAGTCTTGATTAAAGTTTATGTGTTTACAGAAGAATAATAGTAATTTTTTACTTTTATGTTTCGTATAAGTTTTTGTATTGTTTCGTAAGTCAACCGACTTTCGTGTCCTCATCCTCACCCACATAATGACTGTGTTCCAATGTTTATGATTTTTTGACATAGACACTTGGCAAAACTCACGAAAGCGCTGATTTGCGTCGGTGACAGTGAATACATATTATTAGCTTGTTCCTGTTTCACCGTGTCAAATTTAAAGTTCATAGTTTCAGGCCCGTAGCATAGCAACATTTTCCGACTTCCCATGAAAAGTGTAAAGGACTGAGATAACTATAATCTCCAGCTAGGCTGGCAACACTGTATTTTTTTCTACTCTTCATAATGTTCAAAATCTGTACAGCACAGAATACACGATGACTAAGCCGCGGTTAACTTCAACTGAATTCATTAACTTCAAAGAGGTGCCGTAACTAGGTGTCTTGATAATTTAATCCTTGCAGGATTGCCCAATTAAAATGTTGCCAACGACTTTTTAAATATTCAGCAAAGGGTTGCCAGCCCGACGAGGTAAAATTTATCACTCCAGGGAGGATTTATTCGAAAATAATGATATTTACGTGTCGATTAGGAAAATTTGAAAGTTTCGGCGCTTAGGCTTGTCATTGGCGGAGTTAGGAAAAATATTACAGGAAATGTTTTTGGTTTAGAAATGTATCTATAGGTAGGTACTTGAACTTAGTTCACGGTAAGTGCTTACAAACATAGCATAATACAAACTAGGTACACTGTAGGTATGTACCTATACCCTTTGCTATGCATAAATTTAATATAACACACATATCTCCAACACATTTATCTGTTCCCAAATCGGATGCGAAAAACATAGTCAAAACCATTACTAACTTTAACTCACACTTAAGCATAGGTACTTACTTAGTTTTATGTTGCTAGCTTGTTTACCTAAAGAATTACATAGGTATCCAAACCTATTTCCTTACGACGCAGTAGAAATAGACCACTTGAGGAACAAATCCTTACTAATACTTATTATAAATCGGAAAGTGAGTTTGTTTGTTTGTTTGTTCCGCTTTCACGCCGTAACTATTGAACCGATTGCTTTGAAATTTTGCAGCCGTAAAGATAGAAGTCCGGATTAAATAATAGGGTACTTTTTATCCCGGAAAAAATTGATGTTTCCGAGGGAATGTTCGCTTTATACCGCAATATAACCGAATTCCACGCGGGCGAAGCTGCGGGCGGAAAGCTAGTAATTAGTAAATTATTAGGAAATTTACTAATTTTTGTATAATTTTTTAGATTTCTGGTGACTGAGAAGTGGACATTCAAATAGATATAGGCGTGATGTTTATGTGAGGTTACGTGAAGTTATGTAGGAACCTATGTGTTTATAAAGTGACGAAATTATTTAGCCCATTTCTTTGTTTACACGATTGCTAAGTTCTATTTAATATGGTGCACCCAAAGGGTGAAAACGGGACCCTATTACTGAGACTTCGTTGTCCGTCCGTCAGACCGTATATGTCACCAGGCGATATCTCCCGAACCGAGCTAGCTAGACTGTTGAAATTTTCACGGATTATGTATATTTATTGCTGCTATTACAACAAGTACCTAGGTATCAAAAATAAAATAAGTAATTATTTTCGGGGGGCTTCCATACAAGAATCTTATTTTTTTCCTATTTTTATCTTTCTCTCAAATTAAAAAGATACTCACACAACACACAAACATCAAGGCTTTATTCCCAAATGGGATAGGCGGAGACCCGTGTGGTGCCGGGTTAGAATAGCACCTCCCCCTTTCTTCCCGTGGGTGTCGTAAGAGTCGACTTTGGGAAAGGGTTAGT